>OMNV01015965.1:0-63152 GCA_900303265.1 Brotula barbata | reverse complement strand
TCCTCCCTCCATCCATCTATCTATCTATCTATCTATCTATCTATCTATCTATCTATCTATCTATCTATCTATCTATCTATCTATCTATCTATCTATCCCTCCCTCCATCCCTCTCTCTCTCTCTCTCTCTCTATCTATCTATCTCTCCCTCCATCCATCTTATCTCTCTTCATCTATCTATCTATCTATCTATCCCTCCATCCATCCCTCTCTCTCTCTATCTATATCTATCTATCCCTCATCCATCCCTCTCTCTCTCTCTCTCTCTATCTATCTATCTATCCCTCCTCCATCCCTCTATCTCTCTCTCTCTCTATCTATCTATCTATCTATCCTCCCTCCATCCATCTATCTATCTATCTATCTATCTATCTATCTATCCCTCCATCCATCCCTCTCTCTCTCTATCTATATCTATCTATCCCTCATCCATCCCTCTCTCTCGCTCTCTCTCTCTCTCTCTCTATCTATTTATCTATCTACCTCCTGCTAACAATAATAATAATATCTTTGTATATTGTTTATTTCTATACACTTTTCATACATTGTACATCATAATTATATATACACAAAAGTGAAATAAAATATAGATAAAACACAGTGAGAGACTCTGTCGGATGAGATGAATACAATAATTGGAATAAATAAAGCTGATCCGTGTGGGTGTATTCTTCAGTGTCTCTGTACTGAACCGTCTTCCCACGGCGTTCCCCGGTGATGTCACACTGACCGTTTCCTCTAAATATTGTTGCAGCGATGAAGTTGTCAGCAGTGTAATATTTACTATCTGCTGCGATCTCGTTCATTTATTAAAAATACGCCCCCATGACGTACGGGCCCGACACTCCGCTCTCTGGACCTCTCGGGCCGCGTGATGAGCTCAGCGTGTCTTCATTTCCTGTCTGTGCTAGCATTGTTCTCGCCAGCTACATTTCAACTTTATGTCCTTCCAGCTGAAAGTCAAATCAATACAGCTTAAGTGGCCATCACAAAAGACTCAATTTCATTTGCTGGGTTTGAAGGCCTTAAATAAACGTCTGCGAGTCGTTTACGTCGGGATGCTTAATTATTTATACGTTTGCTGTACGACGTATAAAACACGGCGAAGCAAGAATTATGTCAGCTTTTGCTCAGGCAGGTAGCAGCGATGAACGTGTGTGTGTGTGTAAGTGTGTGTAGGTGCAGCCCTCCATCCATCCATTACCGTCTCTGCCACACATACAATCACACTCAACACCCGGATCACTCACACACACACACACACACACACACTCGCTGTAATTGCACCTTTATTAGTCTCCCATTCACGCTTTTTACAACTCCGTGCAAAGAGCAGGTCGCATCCCTCAAAATGGCCTCTAAAAGCATTGTGCTGTCATAAACAAGACCCTTCAGGGCCATTAGACTGAGTGGCTGAGGGAGGCAGACAGAGACCTGTTCTGCCAACAACACTGAATAAAGTCAATTAGTGTACTTCATTAGAGTGCGGAGAACTGGCAGAGAGAGAAAAGGCCGCACTCCCACCGAGGTTAATGACGACTCCCGGCTCAAGAAGTCGCCGCGTCTTCTTCAATATTTGCAAATCCGCAGCGTTACGTAAAACACGAGCGGTGAAAAAGGGACTAGAAGAACTCGCCAAAATGGCATTGTGACAACGGGTTATCAAATCCACTCTTAGACCTTTTGCAGTGTGACTTTTGTTTGGGTTTAATCGCCGGATTCTGAACGTGTTTTTAATTGGATTCGGTTTTTGGGCATCGCTGAAAATGGCGGTGAATGTTTTAGTTTTAGGATCGAACGACAGCCCGACACGGGAGAATCTTCCCGATGTCATTTTGTTCGGATTCCACGTTTTTTTTGTTCTCTTCCTTGGAATAAATGGACGGTTTTACCTACAAACAAACTGAATGAAAAGTAAAATAGCAGAAGTTCAGCTGGCTCTTTAGGCTGATGAGGAGCTGAGGTGCGTTCAGGGTCCTCCGTGTCTGCTCTGACTCATATTTTACTTTGATTATTTAACCCAGAAGCTTGTTCTCCTGTAGCGTTTTCTGTGATTTTTAACATAGACAAAGAGTTATTTTCCAAAAATCTGTATTTTTGATACATTTTTAAGTCATATTTTGTGCCTTCAACCTCATTTTCCAACTTTTGATGACTTAATTAGTTATTTATCGTTACTATTAACCAACTTGAGTTTTATCTCTAAGCCTGTGAAAGCACACTATCAAGAATTTACCTTCTTTCTTGGACCGTACTAGACTGACAGATTTTGGATTGTGTCTGTCCGTCGAGCTAATCCACCCGGGCATCCAGCCAGCTTTTGATGTCTTATCAGACACTTCGCCGCTTTGTCTGATGCGCAACGACATCAGAATCCTCCTAAGTTGGTGTGTTAGACAGCGCTGATAGGCGGTGACAGAAATAGAAAAGCTGAATCAAACCCGCCTCCCAGTCTGTGTCTCTGTTTCTCTCTGATGATGCCATTCTGACAGAGAGGTGGAAATTCAAACAGCATCCACCTGCGATCGATGCCCGC
Organism: Brotula barbata; assembly: GCA_900303265.1. Classification (NCBI taxonomy): domain Eukaryota; kingdom Metazoa; phylum Chordata; class Actinopteri; order Ophidiiformes; family Ophidiidae; genus Brotula; species Brotula barbata. The sequence continues at coordinate 60,616 of OMNV01015965.1, read as the reverse complement.
AGAGCCGCGTGCCGCCCCGACGCAGCAGCATTAAACCCACTCCGCCGACCCTCAGAGTCTGGACATCATGAAAAATTACTCTGTTTTTTTCCCCACTCAGCCTTTCATAACATTGCATAGTATTTCTCACTCCCCACTCGTGGCTGGACGGCTCCAGTGAAGTCTGTCTAGAGGGCCCCCCTTTGGTGGTGCCTCCCCACTGTCTACCTTTAATAGATGCACTTGATGTTCTCGAAGGGGAGAAACTCATTTTCTCCTCCTCCCTCTCCCTCGACTTGTCGTGTCTGCCGATACATCGAAGAGCATCCCACCCGCCGGTGATGTTTGCCATTTGTCGGTGCGGTTCAGACTGTTTGACTGTGCTGTGTGCCGCATAACTTGTCATACACAAGGACAAAGATCCTGTCCCTGCTCCTCTTCCTTCAGAGAGAGTCTAAAAAAGGACGTTATCTGAGAACACGTCAAAGACTCAGATGGATTTCTATTCAATTCTATAGAAAACTTTTGGTGTTCATTGTTTTTGTACATTTTTGTTAACAATGACACTGATCTACTGTTAAAGATTCAGGTCTGTGCATCCCATGGTGGACTACGATGAGACGAAATTCAGCCTGGCTCTGGATTTCAGTCTCCACATCTGTGTAGTCACTGCACAGTAACAAATATTTGGACATATTTAGAGCAGATATGGACACAGATTCTCACGGGGGCGATGTCGGCAACACATTTTACAAGTAGTTTGCTGGATATTTTTACACGTCTGATTTCAAAGTAATCATAGGAAGACATCTGGCTTTATATTGGCAATAAATTGAAATCTCGGTGCTGTTATTTGTCTGCAATATTCACAAACCGCATATTAAAAGAGAAAAGAGCATTTTCTCTGCAGAAGAACAAGTCATGTGGGACTCCATCTGGAAAAGGCAAATATGGATTAGATGATTATGTCATGACATATCTTCCATTCATTCGCAAATATTTACAGGCAGCACGCTCTGAGACAAGTAAGAAATTGCGGTGGACCACCGGGCTGTTGTCTAAGGAGACCACGGTGCCTGTCTGTCTTTTTCAATCATTTCAGTGGAGTGTATAAGCAGGCGTAGTGAATGTGTCATGGCCTGCAGCTACCAGGAGCAGCAGGAGTACTCCATCTGCATTCTGATTTCAAGAGGACAGGCGGGTTTTGTCTGGCTCGGAAACTAAACAGTACCCTCTATTGGCAGACAGAGGAACTGCACGCGGTGATGCCTGACCTGGTGAGGAGAGGACTTGTCTGTCTGATAGTGATGTCTTTTAGATTCTCGCTCAATTTGCAAACTTCAACCAAGACTTTTATGTTAGATTGTAGCGAAAATCATATATATCAGGATGTATTCTGGGTAAATCTGTACATAAGGAGACCGAACACATCCAGTAAAGAATTTTGATGCAAAAAAAATCACACCACTAAAAATATGTATAACAGTTAAGGATTTTAGGATCTTTGAAATCATAAATTCTCAAGAAATAATGAGATTTTTAGTATTTTTCTGCAAGATATACTTAATTTTCAATAGTTTCCTAATGTGAAAATCCCATGAAATGTATCCAAAATCCTAATGATAACCCTAAGTGGACTCAATTATATATATATATATAATGCATATGTAGCTAATTAATACTATTAATTAAAGTTAATAAAAAGTGCAATTTTACAAAATAATTTAAAATATAATTTAATTTATTATTATATATTTGGCATCTTCGGAACCTTGGAAATTTCCCAAATTGAAACACAACTTCCAAAAGAAGTTTCAGAGGTTAATCCCCGTCAATGACATCTGAAATGAGATTCACAAAGTGTGTCAAACACTGGAGTACTTCCTCTTAACACGATGACTCTAGAGTATAAAAGAAATTAGTCTAAATGAGTTTTGCCTTCAATCACAAAGAAAGACAATTGATTTGTTATGTTACTGCAACCAAAGTTTCCATTGTGCTCATTTTCAAAGTTTGTCTCTAGGAGTAGATGGTGAGGAATGAAAGTCAAATATGGATATGTAACAGTGAACAGTGGCCTCGTGGGTTTAAAAAGCAGATCCACAAGTCATCAGGGGCCGGTGAGGGGACTACAGGGGTCCTTCGGAGAAATGAGTAGGAATTTAATTTCATAGTTATTTTCCACACAATTTTGATCAAAGGCTTTACTCGTCTCATGACAGCCCCGGGCTCCAACGACAGACTATTATAAAAATGTACTCATATCAACAACAACATGGGCAATAATGATTTTTGCATTTAAGGGAAAAGTTGATAAGAAATGGGGAGGCAGTCTGATGCATATCGATCACAGAGATCGCTGCTGATGAGAATGATGAGAAGTTTCTGTAGAAGAATAAAATTTGTAGTTTATTCTGGCTTTGAGGCAGATGGACAAACAAAACAAACAAGAAATTGAAGTATAAAGCTTATCAAACAGTATGTATAAATCTCAGTTAATTATTTTTTCATTAAACATCAGTTGGTACAACAGGAATGATGGAAAATAAAACATCTGTCAACAGATCCATGACCACAAATGAATGTTTTACCTCATGTATTTATTATAAACATACACAGCTCCCTTCAAACCAAAAACAATCACAGCTTATGCAAAGTATTTTCTTCATCACAGAAAAAATAGTAGTCACAAAAATCAAAACAGTCTCTTTGTGGAATGTCAGGATCAAAACTAATTTAAACTTTTTTTTAATTTTGTTTGCAAAAGTACGGTAAATGGGCTCTGCTGCACTTTCAGTATCTTCGTATTCTCCATGCACACATGTACTGTACATACACTCAACTAAGCATGGCTGCTGGGCACTGCCACCCTATATACATGCATGTGAAAACATTAGGTCACCTTGCTTCCATTCGAAAAACCGTGGTCAAATTAAAATTCAGCGGGTATCAAGCAGCTTTTAATTACCCAGACGACAAGGCGAGGTTTAACACAGCTCTGCGTGGATTTAATTGGATCGCAATCCACTTTTTATTTCCTCAGGGAGGCTGGGCAAATTTCAGCAACCAAAAGACAGCAGCGACGGACGATATTGAAATCTTACCGAGAGGGACCCTGTCATCCACACAGCTGGATGCGTGTGGACTTAAGTCAGATACACAGTGAAATAGTAATATGTGAACTAAACCAAAAAAACGCATGCATGAAAAGTGTCCTCTCCCGCAGCTTTAAAACTGTAACATGTGGTCTATAGGATTGAATATCATGGAACAAAAAGTGAAAGAGGACTTTTAGAAAAACTCATGTATACGTCTGCAGAAAGTACCCCTAACTTTACAGCATTTCCCACCAGTGGAGAGACTATCAGGTGACAGCGTCTTAGTGTTTGGCACTGTTGTATCACATTTAAGAGTGTGGAGAAAGGGAGTGTAATTGAGTTGTCTGTGTATGTCAACCTTGCAGTAGACTTTGGGCCTGTCCAGAATGTGACCTGCTTTTAGTCCAATGATAGCTTAAGTGGGCCCCACCAGCCAATTCAACTGTTAAAGCTCTTACGTTTGGAAAACAAAATGTTGCAATGAGATTTGACACCTGGGATGCAAATGAACACAATGCAATAGACACTGATCGTATGATGAGGAAAATCAGATACCGTGCCTATATAGATCATTTCATCTTGACATTCTAGGACAGAGAAGAAAAAAAAACAGGTATCCAATCAGATGTGCCATCACCAGGATCAAGTAAACAAGACCACAAGCATAAAAATGTTAACATTTATTGCTGTTTCTGAATACCGCATTGAAAGCAAAAGCATTCAGAGTATACACAGAAATTATACAATTATATATGGTTTCACAAAGGCAGTGAACACATACTGTATTACAATCTACAAAAATCTACTTTACAGAAATTTAAAATTCTAAATATCAAAAAGGTACAGCTGCAGAAACAGGTGTAGAACTGTAACCAGTAACTGCTCTGGATATCGGTCGGTGAAACAACATGGTGACATCACAATACAAAGAAAGCAGAAGTCATCTTTGTACTTACAGCTGGTTTTGGAAACTACAACTGGCAGACAAAACAAAAACGTACTCCAAAATAACTGAGTTGAAATGATCATATAAATTATGGTGGTTCTATGCATCCAAAATATATAATTTTACACAAGATGCCTCTACAAGGTAGCATGTCATAGTACTGTATTGTGGGACTGGTAGTGTATAACTGAAAAATGTTATAAGGGCACAATGGAGAAAAATGTCTCCCATCACACAAAGATGGAAAATTAATTTAAAAATGATTAATTATAGTGGCAGTGGGGTGTTAGATCAAGGCTGATGCTCATCTAAAGCACATCTTCAGAAGCCAAAATGGTGCTAGTAGCTCATTAGAATCTTGAACATTTCATAAATAACAAATGGCTGGTGTTGCTTTGTTCTGACATGGTGCTGTGGTGCCAGGGTACAAAAATGAGACCCTCTAACTTTCATGTCAGCATGTCCAAATGACTGAAGACGAGAAACGAACCAGGACACAGCATCTTAACGACCCCGTCTAAGACTTTTTTAACGTAAAAAAAAAAATCTTGCCATAGAACTCGTGGCCAGTGAAACCATCTGGATAACAATCGTAAGGAAACTTAATAATAAAGAATTAAGAACACCAATAAAATATTCCAGTTTAAAAAAACAAACTTCAAACGTGAATTTATTTGTATGCCCACATTGATGCCAGGTAGCCATTTTGGAGGAGTGTCCAAAAGCGGGACGAGGTGTTCGTCTTGTCTATGAGGTGCAGTTATCCTCATTTCCAGCAACAGTCAAGCTGGATTCAAGGACAAGCTGGTTTATGGTCACGCATGGCAGCAGGGGGCCTTCAGTCTAGTCCTGCTCCATGGGCTCCTCCGTGGTCCCAGTGTTCAAGCTGGCACTTTCCATGGCACCCTCTGTAGGGGGTTCAGTCGTACTGCTGGAGGGAGCAAGAGCTACGTCTTCTCTGGCCGCTGCTACACTCTCCTCTATGCTACTGCTGCTACCACTGCTGCTGCTGCTGCTGCTGACTGGGTCACTGTTGCTTTCCTCACTGTCCCTACTGGTCTCGGGGCTCTCTGGAACACCTGCAGGCGCCTGTTGCTCTGTCTGATCCATGTCGATGCCCTCCTCCTGGGAACCGCATGGCACCTCCCTCTCAGCCTGCTCCTCCTCTTGGTTGGAACCCGCACACACCTCTGCCTGCGTGCTGCTTGTCGGTTCTGTAAAAGAAAAAGAAAAAAAAAAGAGCAAAACAGGTTGAGCTGGAAGGGTTAAGTTAAGGAATTTAAGGCAGTGAAATTTGATTATGGAGTGTGACTGTGGCCTGTTGCAAACTGAGTCAACCTCATATTCACAAACCAACGCTGACCTTGTGTCAGAAGTCAAAGGATTTTCATTTCGACACATCTCCCCCACTGCACTCCAACTTAAATACAGCCAAACTTCTCTTAAAGTAAAATCAAATCAAATAAAAAAAACACCCCAAAAAAATCTGAATACAAAATAATGTTTGCAGTCTGTTAACAGACAAGAACTTTTTCTATAGACATTCTCTAACAGCTACAGCTGCAAAAATAACAATACAGCACCAGGTGACAGTGATGAACTATGGCGGTGACCTGTGTGAATTTATGTGCACTAAGGGTCTGTTTGCAGATTCCCAACCAAAAGCATTTTTAGGGCTTTATACGATGATACCCATTTCAACAGGGAATTCTGCAAAACCACAATTCAATATGCCGCATAGCCTATAGGGCAAATACCACGCATTCCATCAGCACTGTTGTGAGGGATAAAAAAAAAAGAGAAAAAGAACCATCCATAAACCAAACAACTGACTGGGGCTGCACGACTGTGACCAAAATGATTATCACGATTATTTTGATAACAATGAGATCACGATTATTCATTGATTTTAGTGACGAAAATATTTTTTGCACTTTCAGATAAACGCAACAATGCTTTCACATCCATGTTGTTCTATATTCCTGCTAATGTACATATCTTTGCATTCTGATTCACCTAAATTCCACAACGCAAGCCATTGGGATGAACCGGTTTCAGAGCGTGGCGCTGATGCTTCCTATGTGAAAGGCCCTGCGGAGGTTTAGGGGGCACTTGATTTACTTTGCAACGGCGCTTTCTATGGATGGAGGCAGAGCACGTATATCAAACGTCAATATCGCTCGATTACATTCATGTTATTGTGGGAAGCCAAAACAGCGATCAGATGAAAATTTGATTAATTTTGCAACCCTACCTAGCCAACCAACTATATTCTAAAAACTCTACCTTGGTCTTCCGCGGCAGCAGCAGCACTGCGGGAGGCTTCAGTTTCCACATTGTAGCTGACCTTCTCCTCGTTCTCCTGCACCATGGCTTCTGCCTCTTTTGAAAGGCTGGTGGCATGTAATGGTCTCAGTGTATCCACCTCCTGTTCGTCATCATCGTCCTCGTCATCCTCGTCCTCGTCCTCCTCATCCTTGCTGAATTTGAGTCTCTTCACCTCATGTTGTTCAGCTTCCATGTCCTCCTCAATGTCCTGGTGCTTGTTTTTCATCGAGCTCCCTGGGGAATCTTCAGATGCTGAAACCTCACTGATAACAAACAAGAATTTGAATTATAATTCTAGTTGATTATTCTTGTCTCGAATGGAGAATGGATTTCTGTTGGTTGTAGCTTCACACATACCTGGAGTCTTTGTCTTCTTCTTGCTCTGTAGTGAGGTCTTTGTTGTCTGTGCTGTCTGGCAGACCATTCGCTGCTAGTGAGCTGGCCAGGGACAGCTTTGGTCGGTTCAATGGCCTGGGAGTTCCTGGACCATTCACTTTCCTAACAGAAAGCCAACAAAAACCAAGAAGTGGAGACTAACTTTAACAACAGATTAAAAGGCTGTGATTAAAACCCAGGAGGTTATAAGATACAATTTAACAACTTTGTATTTGGGCTCAAAAACCAAATATGTCTCCAGAACAACCTCTCTGTAAAAGCAGCTGTGTTGCCAGGCAGCATCACGCCATTCATCCTATTAACAGCACTGCATCCATTTTTTCTGTACATGCCAAACAAAAAACAAACAAACAGAAATTAAGATCAGAAATTCCCATAATTGTGCATTTAAAGATTTCTTATCATTGGACACTTACTCTGAGGTGGGATGCACACAGCTGACCACCATTACATTCTAAAATGGAAACAATCATTTCCAAATCAGTGATATTGGTTTGTTTCAGATGGTTAATAAGATGCGAATATGAAAAAATATCCCATGACGTGCCCAACGCTTACCTTCTCCACCCCTCGAAGAAACTTATCTGTTCCTGTGTAGTTCCTCTTGGGCTCTGTGAGCAGTTCGCACAAGCGCTGAATTGTAAATGGGATTCTGAAATAAAAGCAAAAGACTCACCAAACCCGTAATTCAGACCTGCTCTACACTTAACCTAACATTTTGCTTTGTTATTCCCTTCAGTACATGATGAGAGCACTAAACAGATGTTGGAGGAAACATAAATTCTCCATTTGAAAACATTAATTTAAAACTAATTTATATCAATTAGTTATACATAGAACACTACTTTCGCTCTTTTAAAAAATAGCACATGCATCCCATCCAATCCAACAAAAGCCTCTACAATATCTAAATATATGGCCCTTTTATGCCTCCTTTAAATGCTCGTGTCTGAGGTATTCTACAAATCAGCCACACCAAACAGTTTTAAGTAATACCAGCATATGACTTAAATAAGAAATGAGTTTATCAGAGAGAGATGTGCAGTCCTGTTTTGCGCTCAACTGTGTGAAGTGTGAAAATTAACAACTTTGAGTTTATTAAATTAAAGGAGTATGTGTCTTATTATTTTATAGCTTTATCCAGTCTTGTCAACTGTTATAAACCCTTGGCTACAACTCTAACATAAAGTTAGAGATCTGCTGAGCTTTGTGTGTGTGTGTGTGTGTGTGTGTGTGTGCGCGTGCACGGAACTGCAGTCCTGGTGAAGCAAACCGAACACAACCATAAATGACAGCAAAACGCAAAAAAAAATCTCACACTGTGCTGAAATTAAACAAGTGCATATAAATGCAGTAGATAAGATGAATAAACATAGTTTCTACTGTGTTCTTCTAAAGATTTGGTTGCCCAATGGGGCTAAATTGTGAAACCCGCAATACCAGACAAATTCTCTGTCAACCTGGTACATAGAAATATGCCATCTTTGCGGAGTACATACCCATTGTATCCCTTCACTATCTTCAGGATCCTCTCCTTCATATCCTCAAATGGAATCGACTCCACATTTGGATTTGCCAGGCCTCTTTGCTCAGGAGCTGAGGCTCTGAAGTCATCCATCACTTTCTCCAATTTGAACAGGAAGTAGTTCTTAAATTGAGACCATTGCACCCTACAGGAAATATGTTGAACAAGAATCAAAGTCGGGTATTAACACAGTGAATGGGAAGAAAAAGCTAAATTTGGCAAAGGACATGCCACACAATGCACTGATATCAAAATGACATAATGTCTGGAAATTTTAATAATTGGGTTTCTGCAGGTTTGGGAGAGATAAGTTTAAGACTAAGACTAAAATTTAGGACCAAAATAAATAAATATCATCAATTACCTTTGTTAGGGCAGTCTTTACCACATGCTAGCAATTTCAGAGTCATGAAACGTAGCTTGTCTGCAACTCCTTGATTAGACTTCATATGACTAATGCTTTGTCATAATGGACAGACATCAAAGTAGCACTGGTTTTAGTGTTGTGGTGGAGCAAAATTGTTTGAAGTTCTGTTGATGAGGTTGGGGCTGCTGTTGCATCTGAGATGGAGTAGAGCTCTGCTACAAAGCAGAAACTGAAAAATGTCAGATGGGTTTCTGCAGCCAATTTGTGCTTCTTGTACTGGATGTGGGACTCCACAGCTCTGATTCCTATTTTGCCGAGTTTAAATATCTTCTTGAACAGTGTACAATAGACCTCACCTCCCTAAGCACTTGTGCTTGAAACCTGGACTTTACCATGGTGAAAGTTTACAAATTTGTTAGCTACCTGTAAGCAGTAACCCACTGCAAACTTGGGCTGCATGGTTATGGCCAAAATGACAATCTCAATTATTTTGATCAATATTGAGATCGCAATTATTCATTTGTTTTAATGACAAAAATATTATTTGAACTTTCCCACAAACATAAATTGCTTTCACATCCATGTTGTGCTACATTCCTGTTAATGTACAAATCTTTGCTTCAATATAAAATTGGTCCTCATTCATGAAAATTCAGTGACTCTCCTTGAAGAAAATATTTATAAATAATTGTACCAAGATTTAATACAAAATTAGATCAACAGGGCGCTGATTTCACTTTTACGTAGTGCTATGTTTGCAAATGACGTTTCCAAGCATCGACTCTTCATTGCTCTATTCAACCTGGCTGAAGTTTGGGCGCTGCGATCTGTAGTTGGGCGGAGAGCACCGCTGCGCCCGCCTCTTTGGTCAGGGCAGCACAAATCGACCGTTGAGCGGGCGCAAGCCATAGGGATGAATGGGTTTCAGAGTGCAGCACTGACACATCCTATGTGAAAGGGTCGTCTACCTTACTCCACTGTACAGAATCCAGGAAATTTTTACACAGGTAGCGTGGTGCAAGGAACAGCTATGTCTGATCAAGCAGTGGAGTTTAGGGAGCGCCCGATTTACTTTGCAGCGGAGTGTTCTATGGGTGGAGGGGGAGCACACGTTTTTAAATTTCAATATCACTCGATCATGTTCATTTAATTGTGGGACGCCAAAAAATCGTGATCAAGATTTAATTTTGATTAACTGTGCAGCCCTACTGCAAACACAAGTAACTGCTGTTGGTGCTGCCAATTCCAGTTTTTGTGATGTTGCGATACAAAACATGAACTCGCTCACAAGATCACAAGTTAAGTGTACGAAAATAAAATATAAACGTTGATGATTGTGTCAGTGGTGTTACCCTTAAATTACACTTAAAGTCACACTGAATAACTTTGACTAATTTTTGTAAAAAGGCTGTATGGTGTATGTGTGTATATATGTAGAGGGGAATTTAAGACAGGTTATCCATCAGGCCTGTGATGTTGCGAGGTCACTTACATGGTCTCTCCAGTCTTTGCAATGTGACATAGAAACTGTTCCAAATAAGGAGATGGCTCCTTCGTTGTTTTCTTGTCAAAATCTGAGGAGAGCAAAGACATCAGAATAAGTAAAATTTCAAATTAATTAACTAGCTAGACTGATCAGTCATTATTCAACCTGACTCCACAGTGCAGATATTGCGTGATGGAGGATAAGTACTTTGTTTACCCGCGCTGAATACAAACTGCACCAACTACACGAAGCTCGCTAATAACTCACAGGGGACATTGGCTTTTTACAGTAGCTACATGCCGGGCTAACGCATGCTAGCCATCGTTCGCTAGCTGCGACTAGCTTAACTTTAGCTCTATAGCTAGCATCGGAAGTTAAGCTTTAACTACGTAGCCGGCTAACCACAGCTAGTTAGCATATAGCTGGTAACACAAACGAAAAATTTCACTTCAAACGAAGATAATCAGTGAACAAGCAGTCACAATTATCGCCAGACAAGACACGAAGAACAAGCCAAGTGCAAGCGGCTTTTCATGTCAGGCTGAAGAGCTAACCGGCATTCACATTTCCGTGATCCTGCTTGTTAGCTTAAGTCGGTTCTTGGATAGCATTATCAGGGCTAGCTGGCGTTATCAGCTTAAGACCACAATTGGTGTTTTTTAAAATGATGTAACCATATTCGGCATAGGACCGGTGATGTCAATAAGCACAAAAAATATCAAAATAAAGCGAAATAACCTCTGAGCGCCTCTTGAAGTGAGTCAATTTCCATCACGTCGTTGCCCTCAGTCAGTCCTGTGAATGTGAACGGTAGACTAGCGGCTAGCTGCTGCTAAAGCTGCGATCTCACAGGCACGGAGGAGGGAGAGGAGGGAGCATTTTAATATGGCGCCGGCTGCTCACTGCCTGCCTGCTCTCTCACGCCGACCACCAGCAACCCCTCACTATCCTATGCACAATACGCACAATAACAATAGTAATAACAATAATAATAATAACAACAACAACAACTCGTACTAGCAGTAGTACAAGTAGGAGTGGTGGTAGTGTTAGTGGTAGTGTTATTGTTATTAAATGAAATACACCATTTGTTTCATATAAAATCTTTGGGACATGCACGACAGTGCCCTCAAAAAGTAGTCCACCACTTCCCCATTTCACTTTTCCATATTTTGCTGTGTTACAGCCTTATTTTAAAATGTTTAAATTATTTTTTGTCTTCATCAGTCCATACACAATAAGCTGCACCATCACAACCAATCATAAACTGAACTTTAGAAATGTTTCCAAACGTGTTGTAAATAGAAAACAGAAATGTAATATTTACATATCTAAGTATAGTAGACCTTGTCTGAAATTTAACACTTTACAATTGAAATTCCTAACCTGTCAATCATTACTGAAGGTACTTCAACAAAGTACTGAACAACAGGTCTGAATGTTTCCTTTTTTCAAATTATTACAACATCTTTGTAAAATGATCACATTTTTAATTTGATAGAAATCGACCATTGCTGGCACACACACAGAATACAAACCAGAGGGGTGGTCATTGGTTGTATTTGTTTTATTTAGAAACAATTTCTGACTGAACAGTCATTTTCAGTTTCCAGTTGGCATCATTTGATACATATAGATCGTCACACCACATTGTTGTTGGAGCATAACATCCATGTGTTCACAACATAGATCAAATCACAAACACAAAGATACCCTCTCAAACACACAAGTCCATACCAATTCCTCTCTTGTAATAGTAAACATGGCAGACATGGCTATTCATATGGCACATACTCAGCTTTAATACATCACTTATTTAAAAAAAATGCTACCACTTTCGGTTTCAATTCACTTGGACATTGTAGCATCGAAGTTCAATGTGCTTACTCATAATATGACCACCCTGTCGTCAACGGTGGTCTTATTTTTATGTCATTCTGAAAGTGCATTTTAACATTCTGTATTTATCATAAAAAAAATCTGTTTTTTTCTTCTTCTTCTGTGCTGTGTTCAATACTCTCAGTGGAATTGGACAACTGCAGACAACTCACAACTCTTCACATTCATAGACACACATTTCAAGTTATTGGTAAAACATTCATATAATTTTAGTGGAGTGGTTTGTGTAGCTACTACATCATGTAGTAAAGCTTTCCAAAGTCCTACATTGACTTTATTTAACATGCACCTCCACCCCCCTAAGGTAGAGAGGATAAACTTTATGAGGGAATTAATTTTCAGCCTATACTTGAGTTGAGACGGTTTTACATTCCAAATTCCAGACAATATAAGCATTGTCACTGTAGTATAGATTTCCAACATTCTCATAGATTTTCATCACCACACATAACCTAGGCTGTGCACATTGAAGATGGCAGTAAGGTATACCTACAGCATCACTGACCAGCACTGCATACATAGGATCATTACCCAGGCCATCATTAGAGAACTATCGTGTTCAGAACACCATTCCAGGGCGCGTCATGTGTTGAATACGCTGCAAAGAGCTGCTGGTTAACACAGAATCCACACCGAGATGGTCCTGGTGTTGTCAGATAAACAGGGATTTCCTTTCTCCATCATCTGTTTATTCATCAGTTATTTGTGTGGTCTGACGTGTTGGACCACTTTGTCCTCATATACCTTCCTCATGGTCAATTCTATCTGCTTGAGGAAGACTTGAGGAATTCGACCACACAGTGTGTTGACCGTGTCCAGGAACTTGGTCTGGATGGGGTAGAACAGTGACTGGAAGAGGTTGTCCTCAAAAGGAAACTGCAGGAATGAAAACATTGCCATTTGTCAGTTCTGGTCCCCCAAACAATTTCTGTAATGGGAGATATTAAAGACTAAGTGGTATTTACATATTTTGGCATCTAGAGGGTTTCTCTATTCATCGTTAATTACTCCCCAGAAGCTTATCTCAGCACAGCAGGAGGAACTGACGATGCAACCGAAGAAAACTTATTGCGAAAGTAAAATAATTAACCCAGGGTGAGAGAATGTATAACGTCGACAAAGTACTCAAAGCTGCTCATTCTCAGAGTTGCACTTCGTTTATTAGCTCCACTGTGGAGGATGTGTTTTTATGTGTACCCTAGATCAGTGTTTTTCAACCTTTTTTGAGCCAAGGCACATGTTTTACATTAAAAAAATCTCGCGTTACACCACCAACCACATATTTGGATACATTGTAGCCTAATACAGTATATATGACAATTTAGTCTCAATTTATTTATACTCACTCAGTGTGAAACGTGGGCCTGTTTAGACGAACACAAAGCTGATCTGCTATGAGAGCTCTCAGGCACCTTTGTCGTTTTTGTCATAAAAGTTGCTACTTGTTTTGTTTTTTTTGCTGGCGAACAAAATAGTCCGTGTTCTTGTTTTGAAGTGACGGGTGTTTTGTTTGGAGATGGCGTTTAAGCTTGTTTAGTACCATGGCACTGTTGGATAGCTTTTCCCAACACACCAAGCATAACAGCGTCGGTGCAGTCGGATCCCTGGTCTAGTAAATCTAAACGAAAGATAACTTTTGCTGTATTGCCTCGAGCTCACCGTTTTTGCTTCCTTTTGACCACCACTGATACTACATACACTCTTCATCTGGGTTAGAACTTTTTGTCCAGGGCCGAGTTTGGGGATTTTTCCTTTTCAAATATTTATCCATAATTATTGTTCACCTTGTCACCGCCACCTCTCGCACGCATCACTAATTCTATTGTCTTAAATTAACAATGTCATTATTGCGCTACCTACTGCCCCCCACTGACAGGGAAGAGTATTTAATTACTCTGCCAGTCACTACATTGCAGGCACAGACGCTCAACCATGGCAAATTATTTGCATTAACTAAATAATATTTTTGAAGTGAAATTGGATAATTTCCCACGGCACACCTGACGATCTCTCACGGCACAGTGGTTGGGAATCGCTGCCCTAGATGATGCTGATTCAGTTTTTTGACAAAGGTTTTCACATATTTTCGAAAATGGATACATTCCAAATATACAGCAATTTTTGCTTTTTTTACAAGATAGATATGACTGGAGTCTCTATGTCTTGATGGCTTTAAATTAATATAGATTTTATGGCGAGACACTAAAACCTTTAATTCATTTAGAAACGCGCCGCACTGATCTTTGGCTGCACTCATTGAATATAGAATTCCAAATTACAGCTTGCTGGAATAAATCTTTACAAATTAACTGTGGTCAGCATTGGTGTTACTACTCAAGCAATTAATTGCTTCTCCATTATTACTGTTCCATAACACCGTCTCTCTTTTTGTCAACTCTTCGACGATCGTCAGACTGACAGGGGGTCAATGATGTTTCAACAGGGGTCGCCATGCGTCAATACCAGATTGAGTTTCTGAAAATCAAACATCCAACCGTGGTGGTATACTCACTTCATTTATTGCATCATAGACTACTTTGAAGGCTGGCTGCTTGTCATCATGATACACTCCACGGTTGCCATGGAGGATGGACACACCGTCCGCTTCAGCTCCTTTGCAGTTACTTCCGTACATACAGTGATCAGGTCTGTAGTTCCACTGACACGGAAAGACGAAGAGACACTCTGGGAAAAAAGCAGAGGCACACTGTTGCTGCACAAAGAATGAATTGCAGAACAGAGAAAATAAATCTCGCTCAACCCCTCCATCAATAAATAAAAGCTCACATATACAGTACATACTGTACGTGTAGGCGTGTATACATTTCAAGGACAAATATGATTCAATGTACATGTGTGAGCGTGAATATCATCCACATCAGGCCACAGCAGCTGGTATGTATATAACTCAAGGATTCTTTCCAGTACATAGAAAAAAAAATGAATGTGGACAGAGCTGTTGAAGTGAAATCTTAAATCACAACCTGAACAAGTCGGCTAACAGCAGTAAATGCTTATTACAGACATATCACATTGCTGTATTTGCAGAAATTATAGAACTTAGAGTGCTTCAGCCCAACCATGATCATGACTTAGATAAGCAGTATAGATACTGGATGGATTGTGGGAAATATTTGACCAGTATTTTTTTGTGTATTTAATGATCATTGTTTATTATTGATGCCGAGACACAACATATGACATGATATTAAATATATTCTTAATGGACCCATCAGAAGAGGAGACAGTGTAATGCAAATAACGGGTTTATGTAGGAACAGGACTGTGATAGCAATCTGCATGCATAATTCTTTAAAATTGTTTAGATTTTCTTTAAACTTGGCCTAGATTTGCAGTGAGCATAAAGTCCTCAGAAGTAATTGCTCCGCTCTGTGGCTCTGTTCCTCTTCCTTCGAAAGCAAACACTGCACATCATCGCTCTACACTCGCATGCTGTGTCTGATCACTTGACCGCAGGTTATCAAGTAAACACTGGCTATGCCAACTCTGCCAACAGCTTTGAGCACTTCATACCCACATCTGGCCACTGCAGCTGGAGCTCAGTCTGTTGCTGCCCAGAGCCATAACCTCATATGTTTAGTGATTCATATTCATATAGAAGACATTTTGTCACCTTCATATTATACGGTTTAATCTGCCCCCAGACTCCTTTTGAGACATAAGCCTTTCAAGCTTTGCCACTCCAATAAAAATATTAAACACATATATTTGAAAAATACAAAATATCCCCAAAAGCATCCTTAACTGACTAAGTATGTCTGATTCACAGGTTTTTGATAAAAAAGAACCAATATAAGCTTATCATCCTGAAGTCGTTATTTACCAAACACACAATTTTCTGCCATTATTTATGTGACAATAACACTGAAATAGTTTGTTCCCTCCTTTCTGATACAAGGCTACAGATCTCTGTGTGTTGAGCATTTGAAGAAAAATATAGAAGTTTACAGCTTTTTTGTTATATATTGATTTTTTAAAATGATTGTTACGGAACTTATTGGATGGATCTCTTCTAATATTAGAGAAAGACCTGGAGCCAGAAGCATCAAACGTTTCATTTTTATGTTATCTTACAATATCTACGGAGAATCTCAGTCATCCAGGTCATGGTTCTTTCCCAATGTGTTTTTGTCCATCATTTTTACATTGCTTAAGGTTGGTTCCTATAGAAACTAACTTCCTATAGAAAAATCCCACAGGACCTGAACTCTACTGAAGGCCTGATTTGTAATCGGTGCGCCACCCCCACAACATGCTAACATCAACATGTAATGTCAAATTTACACACCTTATGGGACACGCATATGAAGTATGAGGCTGAAGGAGAAACAGTGACAGTCTAAAACAGTAAAATCAGTCTATTCAGCCTTTAGAATTGCGTTAACAACATTAACTTGATATTGCTCTGCCTTTTAGATCACCTAGTCACTTTAGGTTTCAATGATAAGAACAAACTGGACGGTACCTGGATTATAGTGGAAGATAATGTTGAGGAGGTCCTGGTCCCCCCAGGTGATGTGGTTCTTGTATTTCTGGTAGAGTGGATGTAGGAGCTCCTCCCACGAAAGGCCACTGGGGATCATACTGTTCTGCAATACCAACAACATGGTTTTCTCGCAACAGCTCAACGAGTAGCCTCTTTCAAAAGCACATCATCAAAAGACGGGCACATTTACATTTCAGTTTCAAGTTCCAATTTGCTCGCAGTATTAAGAGCTGGGGCGGCTAAATTGAGTTCTGAGGGCAGCCGCCTGTGATGCTTCAATCACAGCCCACTCAGAACACACACGGCAACTTCAACCAGAAAAAACCTTTCAGAATTCAAAAAGGAGCCGCACAGCTCTCTTCACTGTCTACTGATCGGTGCAAAGAAATATGACATGGGTGAAGAAACAGCCGGTCTTACTTTGAACAGCGTGCTCCGTATCCTTGTGAGATTCATTAGCATGACACCAGAATTGACCCCTGTAACTCCATAGAAAGGGTGGCGTGCAAAGCGGCTGTACCAGCCAATCTTGGGGACCTCGTGTTCCGGGGCCATTGCCGCCAGCTGAGTGCTGTTGAAGGACTTGAGGAAAGACCAGATATCATCCATGGGCCGCAGGAAGAGCACATCAGTGTCCACATAGAGCAACGAGTCCACCTCTTTCAGTATGACCTAGGAGTATTAATGGGGTACAATGATCACATTCTTGCACGTAATCTATTGGAATTATGCAAAACTGAATAAAAGCATGCTGGGGTCATGTCCCTGTCTGAACAAACCGGTCCCCCTGACAGTGAGTCACGAATACATAAAACATGAAGCATGCAGACAGTGTCAACATATTCACTTACGTAATCCAATAAATATTAGAGTGGGATTAAGTGGGATTTAAGAGACACTGCAGTTCAAGCATGTCTAAAAGGGCAGACAACCTGACATTTCTCTGTGTATCCTGTGCTTACAGTTTTACTGATAAAGCTGTGATTACACGTAACACTAGAGGGACTAGAACGACAAATTTCACAACGCATAACTCACAATTATAAAATATGACTGAAAGAAAAGTAAAGTTCGTAATCTGTGATTATCTCAGGGTTTGTCATTGAAACCCTTCAACACTGTACATGCTGCTGGTTGACAATTTGTGGCAAAGCTTTCCTTTCCTATCTGTCAGTCATGTTTTTAAGCAAACCAATTTGAGCTTTAGCCGGGTCTCAAATTTTCATCCAAACCCAGCCCGGAGCTGAAACAGAGGCGACATCCCGAGCCTGTGATGTCCGTTACGTGTCTCAATTGGAACGGAGCAACCCTGGCCAGCCCCAGGCTATTTAAGGCAAACTCTTAATAAAGTGGATATTGAATTTATATTGATTGCCCCCCCCCTCCTCCAGGGAATACAGCCATGGATCGGTTTGACCTGAAATATGTTCATTACATGTTAAGTAAGCTGGTTGGTTTTTCAAAATCAATGCACGTCCACAGCTTCTCCCTGATTGAATTACTGGAGTTACTCTCTGGAGACTGCTTATTTGTCGAATGAATGCTAGGAAAAGGTGTAAAATCATCAATAACCGTGCAAATCATTAATTAAAAGCATGCACTGGAACAAAATAAAGCATTAGAAAATACTATTCAAGTGAAAATATAATGGATTAATGATCTTTTATTAACACTGGTTAAGGAAATAATCCATGGTGAGGCAACAAAGGGAAGTAAGTACTGCAGCCTTACAGGGAGAAAGAGTCTCTGAGCAGCACAGGGCTTGAAGAGCTTCTTCCATTCCTCGGCGTTCCCCACAGAGAAGGTGATGGGGTAAATGGTGTACTCAAACTTGACTGACATGGTGTGAGGCCACCGGTTCAGCTGAAAGGGAAACACAGATCATTATTTGACAGAGGCATTGTCTTCTTAAACGTTGAGTCAGGCGGGGATGATGAACAACTCAGCCGGCATAACCATTATTTGGAGAGGTGAGCCCCCTCATTATGTACTTATTAGTTTGGGGAGGTTTCACGCTCGCAAACTTGCAGGGAAACGGCGTTGAACACAGCAGCTGGTGCGGCGTTCACAATGATGGATCTTTTCCGTTTAGGAGGTGAAGGCGAATGCTTTGTACTGCAGTTAGTCAATCTTAAATTTGTAAATAAAAGGCAGTTCAGGTGTACTTTAAGGATTTTGGATGAATGTAATTGGCATTTTTGCATTAGTAGCACATAAATAATTGAGTACACCACATAGAAAAGGTGTGCAATCCGCTAATTCCTAGAGAATTTACAAAGAAAAAAATCCTCAAATCCATTATCGAAGCCCTTACTTTTTGAGATAAAGCATTGACTTCCCCTAAATTTCTCTTTATTTTACTTTTGCAAACTTTAGGATTTCACTAAAGCTGTGAATATATAACAAAATTTATGAGGATGAGCCATTGGTTCAGAGTTTGAGAGGCTAAGGCTAACATGCTGTATGTCATATCCATCAGTGGAATGAATGGGAGTCGGTGCTTTGCTGAATATACATGATTTGTTGATTAATGACTATGACGGGGATTTGTTCACACGCCCGAGTAAATCAATTAACATAATCTCACTCAATTACTTTGGGTACATAAATGTCAATTTATGCACATTTCCTTCTGATTACGGCGTTTACATGATACTTAATTTATGGCCTTAATCAAAGTACAATCGTAGTTTAAATGTGCAAATAAACATACAGTATGTCTCAGATTTATTCTCTCCTGGTTCAAGGAATTGTCGACCTAAATTTTTTTGTTGCCACTTAAAACAATAAATTCCAGTCTTTTTGTGCAGTAGGGCTCAGCCTGGAACGCAGACTGATTTATTATCAACTTATAGGAGGAAACAAAGCCAAAGTGTCTTTCTGAAGGCCTCCATATTCATCAGCGCCTTACGAGCTGGGCTATGGAAACAAAGTGATGGCGAAGAGATCAAAAGAGATTTTGGCTGGCCTAACACTCACTAAACATACACATCTGGACTGGACGTATAGGCTCTCACTGCACAAATTCGTCATATGTGCTATGTCTGACTACCGCGAATTCCTGTTTTTTACGCTGGATTTTCTACACATGGAACTGATTCCCCTACAACATGCATAAGGCACAGCAGTCTGGGGTTGGGATTTTAAAGCTGTGTAATCACTGCTGTTAATTGAAGTACTGGCTAATAGACTGATGTTAGTTACGCCAACAGTGGAACTAATCAAAATCAGGGACTCCGCACCTCTGTAAAGGTGACTTTGAAGTGTTAGGCAGCACTGGAGCAAATCTGTGTGTCTTTGTGATGTATTACACTCCTTGAGATAAAAGGGGGACGTGTCTGTACTTGGGGAAGCGGAGAGGCACAGTTAAAACCGCTCTGATCTTGAAGTCATCTATCACAGAGCATGGAGGAATGTTTAGCATGTCCAGCATTAAAGCAGGAATAACATTCAAAATTAGATCCGCTACAAAAAGTCAAGTGCATACAGCAAATAAATCAAAAACCAAATCAAGGTTTTTAAGATAAGGTTTATGATGCGGTGCTATTTTGTACAGCCCGCATTAACACAACACAACATTAACTTCTTACCTTTTTTTTGAACAGCGCGGCTAAAGGATCCTCGGCAAAAATGTGAAACTTGATCTTCTTGATGCTGAAGAGGAGAACAGATTTGACCATAGTGAGGGTCTCATCCAGACGACTTCCACATGCCACCACAGCCAGGTGCATGACCTCCTCTGGTTGATTGCGTCTGACCAAGGTTTGGACCACATTATTCCTTTTTTTACTAAAAAAAGACAGGGATGAAAAGAGGTCAGACTATGCTACACCCCTAGAATTGTAAATGCTTTTTGGTTGCTGGTAAATAAAGAACACAGCATTAAGTGTTTGGCCAATCGGAAAAGAGCGCCCATTCCAGTTCCTCGCATCTGTTTTCACTCAGTGTGCACACGGGTGCTGGAGCAGGGGAGAAGAGATGCAGATCCATACATTTTTTTAAAAGTAAAGCATTGCAAATCTTTCAAAATATGACATGGAATGACATGTGCAATATGGCAAATTTGTGATGAATATCGAGATGCACATAAATTCTCTAAATTGAAACGATGGCCTGCATGTGTTGCGTGTGATGTGTTCTTACTTTTTTTTTCACATCTAAACGGGCCAAGGCCATATGTGAAGAATGTGTAGGGGCTCTGGATCTGCTGACACTTGTCTCTTTCACTCATCACTCGCAAATTAACCTCTATGCTGCAATGCCTGTGGATAACCTACACAAGCTGTGCTCTGCAAAACAACCTACTGAAAATGCAGAACGCGCCACATAACGAGTGATTTACTCACCATCCTCTTATATTTTTGTAACTTCTACCTCGGATTTGACTGATGTGAGATTCTGAGGGGTGACGTTGACTGTACGCCATCAAAAGACCCCACAATTATAGTAATTCAGCTTTTCTGATGCTAATTTTATACTTTTATTTGGTAGAAAAGCTGATGTAACCGCATTTTCACCCCCAGGACATTGGATCAATGAATGAATAAATGATTTATAAAACACAGCTGCAACTTGAAAAACATGTCTGAGAAATCAGCAGTATTTGCTGATTTAACGGGCAATGAGAAAAGGTCTCCGTGCAAAACATACTGTACGATTAGCATCACAAACGCTCGCCGAAAGTAGTTCTCAAATGCCGACACTACATTAAATAGAGAAATATATTCCAACCATTCCACTTCTCTTATTTCTCTGTAAAGCAGCCTTACGTACGGTAGATCTATGTAGTATCTGTACTCTAATTAAATGTAAACAATGGCTGACGGGTTAGTTTTAACTTATGGACTTGGAGGAGGAATAAGAAGAACAAACGAGCACTCGCATATTTTTCCGCAAAACCCAAACAATGTCAGTTTCCACACATATAGCCTGCAGATGCTACCAGCGTCAGCACAAAACAGCGTGTCAGCTGTCCTTGGCACCTGTCAACACGTCACAGCTGTGCAGAAATAACATGATTCTTCATGAACACGTCAACAACACAGCCATTTATTTTTCGGATTTATGAGAAACAAGGCAGATGAAACAAGCGGCGCCACAGCTCACGGAGGCACAGCACTCACCTGTCAGAAAGACACACCAAAGAGTACTTCAAAGACGAAACGTCCTTGCCTTCACGCGGTGTTCGCCACCTCGTGTTTGCACGCTACGCAAACTACACACCCGCAAGTAATTCGCCTCTTCTGCGGCTCTGAAAGTCCCCGTTGGACGTTGTTCTTAAATGCTGAAAGACGAGGAAGTTCTTTATCTGATGTAGGAAAAATATCAGTCTCCACCGAGGCAGCGCTGGCGTTCAATTAAAACAGACTCGGCTCTCACTACAAAAGGAGACGTTGCTACAGTGGAGGAGCCTGAAGCGAAGGCCAACATCGCCCGCTTGTCCTCCTCACACTCTGCATGGGGCTGGTTTTAATAACAACATGTTCAACAAAATGTTGTCATAGCCGCGGGGAGAGGAGACTGCCAAAAACAGAACAGAGAACCTTCTGTTTCACTGTTTTGCATGTTTGAGAGAATAGTGGAAGGCAGCGATTTTCTGTCATATTGCAACACAATTCCAGCAGACGCCAATGTCCTCCGAGCCCCAGGAAAGCCGAGAGTCGACTATAAAATGGCTGGGAGGAGAGAAAAGGGAGATTTGACAGGTAGGTTGCAGGCAAGAGTCCAAGCGTGACACTTTGTTTTCTGCATTGATGACTGACAATGATGAAGAACAGATTAGGATGAATGAGACGGTGCAGTGAAATCTGCCGGCCACGCTTCAAAGCCTGTTGCTCTGTCAAGGTTGTTCAACACCCGGTTCTATTTTTCCTCAGAAATGGCGATGCATATCTTCCGTACACATCTAATTATGTTGCATTTATGCATGCAAAATGATCACCCGTGTACAGAACTCTCCCTAAAACTGATGACTGGACAAAAAAAAAGGGTCTGGATCTGTGCTGCAAACGGCATGTACTAGTACTGAACACATGAGGTTACGTGCCATGGCAATATTCCACACATCTGGAAGTGGTTAGAAGAGTAAAAGGATTGATTCCATTACCGGCTGCAGCATGAGAAGAAGCATAAAAACCCCAACCATTCCTCTCAAACTAAGAGAAATATGCAGCAGTAAGTGCGTTCTTAAAATTCTACACAGAGAATAACAAGGCTTCAAAATACTTGTTCAAATGTTAGCCCTTAGCATGCCAGTATGGCAGTGGGCCATGTTCATTATTCACTCACAATAGCGAGTATAAAAATACATTCGCAACAAACTCTTCCTCTTTGTTGTCAACGCTTGACAATAGTGCACAGTTTCAGACGTATTCAGAAAGTTTCTATAATCAAAAATAATTCAATTCAGCACAAAACGTATTATCTCCTGCCTTTCTTCAGATTTATAGCTCGCAACGTATTCAATATGGAAAAACAGCTGACGTAGCCACATCCAGCCGTCTCATTTGAAATAAGAAACATATTATATAGTTTTATTTCAGTTGGCTTATGGGCGGCTGTGAAATCATCCAGATGTCTTACGGAATAGTCTGAACCAGATTCCTATGAATACCATAATGTACAAATGCACTGATGCACTTTCCCTTCGGACAGCATTGGCCTGCACGCTAAAAATGGGCCATTTTAGCGTCGGTTTGAGGAGCCATCTTGGAAAGGACACTGTGGTCTTTTACCGAGGTCTGTCCGTGTGAAGGACAATCCGATCATCCCTAAAAGAAGACAACACGTGTATCACGTCAGACACGAATTATGAAAACTCCGATGCAGCGATGTCTGTGAAAAATCCAATGAATGACATCATCATGGATATTAAGAATAGTTTATAAAATCACTTTAAAATTAAGTGAGGCATCAACAACACTACTAAGTCTATCACAGTCCAGGATCTAGGATCAAACTTTTATGCTGTGTTCCATGAAAGTTCACTTGATGAGAATGAAAAAAATGTTTTTCTGTGTGCTGTTATTTCTGGTTTTGTTTTGGGGGTTTTTTTTGCATTATCTGCCTCTTTCTAATTAGAAGTTGCTGGATTTCTCCAACCATCCCCCTTGTTTCTCCTTCCACACCCTCCGTGACTCACTCTCCAGAAATTCACAGTGAGTTGGCCGGTCTGCGTAACTGTCTCTGATGAGGCACAATCGCTCTGTCTAACCACTCCAGGATACAAAGGCAAGCAGGGAGCTTTCAAAGTATTTTGGGAAAAGACGGCGTTCTATCCTGCAAGATGAGATTTTATATATATATATATATATATATATATATATATCAATGTCCAATGCCACAGTGAGAGTTACTGACAAGGACGAACGCTGGTTAAGTATATTTGAAATGACAGCGCAAGAGATTTGTTTGATCAGAGTGTCATCACTGATCTAATCCTCTAGACGGAGACGTTACAGCAGAGCAAACAGACGAGTTGCTCCTTTGCTCTCAATTATTCTCAATGTGACGAATGAAGGGATTAATGTGAAATGTGTAATTTACAGGAAAAACCCTATCTGTTACAGATTGATGTTTCTTTCACGTAGGTATCTGCGGTTTGTTCCCCTTGTGCTATAGTCCATGAGTTCTTCCCTCTATTTTTGGCCACAGGAAGTGGTGTGATGTGTCAAGAGGAAATGATATGATTAGGTAAAAAAAACGGGATGTTTATCTATGAAACGTGCTGCACAGGAAATTGGTCTGCCACAAGAGAATAATAGAGAGAGTGGACAAAAGACCCAAAAAAGACGAAAACAAAAAGCAGGTTACATGATGATGAGGGTGCATTAGTCATTCCATCGAAAACAACTCCAGGTCTGGAGAAGCTCATCGTTGTGTCTATTTGTACGTTCCTACCAAGGTCTGTCTGTAAAAAGGACAATCCAATCAGCTCGTGGAAGAAAACAGAAAATATGTTTCAACCTTGCGGCAAAGTTTAGGCAGATGCTCAGTGTGTTTTGCCTCTTCTGAGTCGTCGGTCTCGTGTGTTTGCCAAACCTGTTATTGGTTTCCTACAGTCACCGGTGACCCCTTCCACCCCGTCTCCCTTATCAGCGGCGAGCACACATGCAGGAGTGTGGTTTCTGGGAGGACGCAAAGGTCCTTTCTCAACGTAACGCCTTGATGGCTTTTATCTTCCGAACACTGTCTCCAACCTCCAGCCTGGATTTGGAATAGAATATATGCATTCTCCGGCATGGCGAGTATCTCGACAACCACATTATGGTCACTATGGTATCACTGGCATTCAACACGGGAGGAAATGAAAGGGATGAAGGGCTGAAATTAGAAAGCTGGAAGTCATAATGAAATGCGCCCATCTTTGTACAAAAAAAAAAAGAAGAAGCAAATTTCAGACTATGCAGTGACGCGTCTGTGTAACAATCCACACATTTTAATGAAAAGTGACACGCTTGTCACATCTAGATAAGTGTTTTCTCACACTGGATAGAGAGCGGTGTAACAGATGGCCTCTAGTTTTCCCTAACACAAACAGTGAGATCTCAGCAATGTCAGAGTTGAATTATTTAACAGCTGACTTAGCAATGCAGAGCTCGTGTGACCATTATTAATGGCAATTAATGTCTCTCAAGGTGACCTTAACCCCTTTTAAACCTGCCATGCCTACGGTTTCCCTGCAGTAAGCCTAAGGTTAAAATGATGAGGATTTAGAGGTCAGGTGATGATTTCTGATTCTGATGTTCTCCCTTTTGCACATACAGAACACATTCCCACCCAATCACATTAGTCATGCCCTCTGCTCACATTTCTGCCAGATTTGGGTGAACCCCTTGAAAATCATGAGGAGAAAATGCTCTCAGCAGATGTCTCCTGCATGTTGAAGTGTCCCCCCTGACAGATCGAGCTATTGTCAAGCACAATGGGGGGCGAGTGTCTGCTTTGCGGAATCAGTCAATTAACTTGCACGACAGGAATGATGAGCTTCGAAGTGACACATGAGGTGAATAATTGTGTTTTTATGCGTTAAGATGAGTCCCGGTGAGAGACGAAGGCGAATCAAAGGCTGCAAAACGATAGTGGGGAGAAAGACACAAACTCCCACTCACCTCTTGGCGTTCACGTTGGCTCTCTTCTCCACTGGTTTCCCTTCTTTCCGTCGCCGGAGAGGTACCTCCGCACCAACACGGACCCGAGCGGAGGATTTTTTCCCCAACTTTGCTAGTTTATCTCGCCCAAAGTCGGGGGGTGAAGTGGAAGCAGACTTACTATCCTCATCCTCCTCCTCTGCAACTTCTTTCAACGGTGGATCATCCGCAGCGTTGCCCCCCAAAAAGTACAAAAGTAGGAAAACTCCGAGACACACAGCGATCACAACTACTTTGCAATGAATCCGCATGGTGCCGGAGAGTTGTTGTTGTTGGTGGTGGTGGTGGGACCATCAGATGGGACTCCAATCATGTCTGCGGGTTAAAGAGAAGAGCAGGAGTTCGCGTTTTGTTTGCGCTCCCTGCTCGCATTTTCTCGCAGATGATGGAGAGCGGAGAGGAGCTGCTCACCATCCATGGAGGATCACTCAGGGGGCGTGGCTTCGGGATCCCGACCGTAATGCTCCGAGTACAACTCTGGTATTACGTCAGAATTAACCAAGTGTAATGGGACACATTTTTGAGAAAAGGTTTCAGAATTAAAAGTATTTTAAGGAAAAAATACGTAGCTTAAAAATGTAAGTCATAGGTTTTTAATAATTTAAAAAAAAATCAGATCTGTAGAAATTATGCGATTATGTTTGATGCATATTATACATGTTATAATCAATTATCAATGGATTATTAATGTGAAAAGACCCCATAAAAAAACTCCTGTCAGTGGACTCGATTACCTACTCATTTACTTACTTTCATTTGCTTTTGGATACTTTTATTTTGTCTTTATATTATATCTATTTGATAAATATTTATGAAGTTGGACCCATTTGGATTTACCGAAGAATTTAAGAGTTACATGTATTTAGCATGTCATTTGGTTATGTAGCTGCTTTTGGAATCAGAAGTGCTATCATACCGGCTCATCTCCTATAAATTATTGCTGTTGTTCAGTCATTAATATAATTGAAATTATTAACCAAATTGGCCAAGCTTACCATTATTGAAAAACCATGAGGTCCATTAACATAATGTTTCCTTCCATGTGTCTTTCAGTACACATTAACGTCTTAGAATTTTTGAATGAATTTTTATAAATGAAAACCATGTTTACATGTGTTGACACGTGACTGCAATTTAAGTAACATCATCACTTAAGTCTGTTGGCTTAAGTTCATCGATGCTTGATAATGTAAATAATATCTATTTATTTTCATAATTATCATGTATGAACATAATTTTCAAGGAAAATTCATTTTATAGGTTCAAATAACAAAGATATTCTCTTAATTTGTCTGTCAAATCAAAAAAAAATCTCACAACATTTCCACGGTACGTTTATTCTGTACACTACGGTAAAACATGGACGCCACATCAAAGATCTGCGAGTGAATCTGGAGGTAACTGTTTCTGGTGAGAATATGTTCTTTCTAATGACAACTTCATTGAAGATATAACTCAAAGAAATTTGTGAAACAGTGTTTTATGTTTCGAGTCAACATAGTGTAATTAAAGTAACGTTTTCATGAGCGAACTCTGTTAGCTCGCTATATTAGCCAAAACACACGAGGGTGTCAATGTGTGTTAGCTTAATTTCACAAGCTAACCACAAAACTTGACTTAAAAACCTGTTAATGTAAAATGGCGAAGTTTACTGATAAACACACACGTAGAATTGCGTTGTAGAATTTAACGCGTGGTGTTTTGGTTGTTAGAGACGAATGTGCCACTCGGAAAGCACACAATCAAATAGCGACATCCCCAACTCATCTACTTAAAACAAATTTTGGATGACAGTGATACAGACCTCCTTAGCTCTAACTGAGTAAAAACAGCTGCATTTTGGTGGACCATGTTTGCCGAATATAACATTAGATCGTCATTAATCATAAGATGACTTCAGCCATATCGCGAGTTCGTTTATAAGTAAGATATTTTCAAATTTACACATTGTGAAACAGTTTGGCATGAGCATCCCTACACATAGGAGAAAAGACACGAATCAGGTCATTTACCGTTTGCTAATGTTACCTAGTTTAAACACTACAACGTTCGTTTCAAGTCTGTATTGGTTATTGTGTAAACATTACATTGTTGAATTAACTGTTATGTTGATCACAAGCTCTGTTTCCAGCTGTGTGGCACATGTGAGACATGTGATTATTTACTTAATGGAGTCCACCACTAGATGGCATGCTATAGTCAGTTGCTCATTGATTCCGTTTAGTACCCTGGCTCCTATGATTTGATTCAATACTGGACAACTGAATATTAGCATTCTCCTTGTCATGAATTCTACAGGTCAGCATTACACACATATTCATAATGATAACGCCGGCGTTCGAGCTGAGCCAAGATCCTGAGTACCTGATCCTCAGCATCCGTGTGCCCTATACCAGAACATCAGAGTTTGATATCTACATTGATGGAGCAGATTTCAAGTTCTATGCCAAACCCTACTTCCTTAGGTGAGATACACAATACATATATAGCTGTGAGTCTGTTGAAATGTGCCATTGATGTAAGGGGGAGGGCTGGGAGCAGGGATTTTGTTGATTTCATTGCAGATTAATTGATTTAATCACACTCATCACGGAGCCTTAGTTTTGCTTAGAATTAGTTGACATTGAAGTCAAACATGCAATCTGTATTACATTCCAGTTTTTAATAGGGAATGATGATTATTTTGTTAACTGTTATGGCATTATTTTTGCTGTTGATGATTGCTGCATACATACACTCTTTGTTTTCTTCAGATTAACTCTTCCTGGAAGGCTCGTGGAGGATGGGAGAGAAAAGGCTAGATTTGATATTGATAAAGGTAAGTTAGATAATATGTGTGACACATAGAACAGGGGTAAATCAGTACATCATGTGGTACTAGTTTTATGGCTGTGTTTATTCATCAAATGCTCACTCAGTTATTTTAGCTCCTGCAATTAAGGGAGTTTACTGTTTGTGAGAAATATGATGACTTGCTTGCTGTTACACGTTGTAAACATGCACGCAGTTTGAAGGGGTGACAACGAGTAATTTCCTACAAAACGGTGTTACAGTATCTTCCAATCTTGGCGCTTACTGTAATGGCACTGTCAGTTTCCAAGATTATGTGATCGTAAGCCCCTCACTGTAGTGTAAAATGTGTGAGCTTTGTGAGAATGGAGTCATGGATGCCCAGAAATGGAAGAGAAAATGAAATTCCCTTGGAGCATCCAGTAGCTTCTTGGTTTTATTTATCTCAGTATAATGACTTTCAAACATAGTGAATTACGATGCTTTGCCAGGAGGTCTTTTTGTGTTGTACCAATTATTTTACTCTGGAGTGTTTATCAGGATGTGTTGACCTTTCTTCCAACAGAGAAAAACAGTTTGGCAGAAAAGAGTGTATGATGTTTGTTCATCCCTTCATTTTACTTCTCATTTGTGTTCTACCAACAAATCACAAGTTTGTTTGAGCATGCACTCAATATTATGTACCTGGTCATCAATTATTGACTTGGAAGTGAGACCATGTAGATATTATCTTTTGTGAGCATGTGTCTGAATTCAGCAAAGTATCTCGCTAAGTCCTTTTCTAAATGTCCTTTGCTTGAGCCACCTCTTCAATATCTTCTTTTCCGAGTTAGATGACGCATACAGACTTTGTAGGAAATTCTGGATTTAGTCCAAGGTCTCCTCGGACTTGCACTGAAATTGTGGAGTTCTGAATTAAACCAATGAGACCCAGAAAATTTCTGAGAAAATTAAGGCTTTACTCCAGTGGGATGCCACTCTCTGTTGTTGCTTGATGGGAAAGCAAACACATTAACCAAAATGTCTGCATAAGCAGATATAGTAATCAAGACTGCATGAAAAGAGTTTGTTTTGCAGTCTTTCTGCCAAAATATATTCAATAATTGCTTAACACAGCTAGAGCTAGAGTCCTGACAGACCAAGCAGTCGTCAATCACCATAGTGCCATTGCTGAATGTCTGACCATCAGCTTTAGTTTTTGCACTGTTCAGCCTTATTGGCACAAATTGTCCATCATCAGCATCCATTTGGCTAATTAAGCCTGTTTAATTAGTGTTGGAGGCAGCATACTTCAACATATCTCCTCAAATTAATATTGTCTATTTGTTTTGAATAATTCATGCTTTTTTGGATTAAAAACACATCTGCCGCCCAATTATTTCCTCTCAAACAGGCACAGAATGTACAGCATATCTGCTGACAATCACCCGCAGTCTTTCATTTTGATGTTTGAATTTCACAAATGTTCGTATAATATAATAGCCAAGTGCCATGTTTCCACATAGACTGTCTAATCTAGCCCACAACTTACAAGGAAATTCCTTGCTCATTGCATATTTCTTACAGCGTTTCATTATTTGCAGCCCTGTTTTGCAACTAGAAATAATTTACAACTTGACAGTTAAATGTGTCTCAGTATGGCAAAGTATGATCAGCTGATGTACAACAGGTTCGGAGTGTGTGTGTGCACATGTGCAGTAGACAGGACATGCATAAGAAAGCTACCATTTTCCAGGTCAAGTCAGGTTTATTTGTGTAACCTGATATCGCCTACAATGTCTTTGCCACAAATTCGGCACATAACAGTGTTGTACATTCCAATTTCCATCTCTTTTTCTGCACCCAGTATGTTTGATGGCGTGCCTGTGTACAGGCACCACCAATGTGCAGCCCTGGTTATTCCCTATTCTCTGTGGTTGGTGACTTCCAGAGATTAACTTGTTAACACCTGTGTCAGCTGAATGAGTGCAACATGGTTGAGCATGGAGTAAGTAGTCCCGTGGCCCCCTAATAGCCTCCTCTGTGCAAGAAACCATATGCACATTTTCTATATGAATGAGGTGCCAGAATCTTGTGTAATCTATGGTGAGAGCGGAGCAGCAAAGCCAAAGCCATCATGCTTTGACCAGTGGTAGAAATAACAGGGGCAAAGGGTAAAATTGTCCCTACATTCTACATTTTTGACTCTAAAAACTAAAAATATGGGTTAAAAATTCGCCCTGATTACAATATAATGAACAAATGAAAATCTAATAAATAAATGAGAATTACTAGTAAAACACAGCCAAAATGTACATAGTTTCAACTTATGACATTAATTTAACAACACTTTTTCTGACTAATCTGCCCTAAGAACATGATTTTGCCTATTCCTTCGGAAAATGGGCTCTTATGTTTCAAAACAGGAAGTGGGAAAGGGTTTTCAACCAATTGTACGTCAATATATGCAAGTGACGTATTTTCTTCTGATGTAATGTTTATTTGATATGAAACAGCGCGTCACACTGGGTTTCTGATCTTTCAGTTCTGTTTGACCTGAAGGGACCTCAGTCAGTACTTGTTAATTTGTAATCTTGCTGCTGTTTAGATCAATGAATCACTACCCCCTGATCAGTTCAGACAGTCATTTTTCTCAAAGTGCCACAAGTGTGTTTTAAATGATTATTTCCTACAGAGTTTGACACATTTGCACCAGTGACGGGTTTGTCCAATATCTATCTTTGCTTTCTTCTTAAAGGGATATTGTGGGTAAGCCTGTAATGCTGAAGTGGCTCTGAAAGGTCCCACAAGCTGCTGTGATAAACATGTCATACAGTTTTGGAAAAGGGCAGGGACTTGTATTATAAACCATGCTTCCCCTTCTTGGTTGTAAGTGTGTGGCTTTCTGCTTGCAAGCTGCAGTTTTATTTACCTTGATGAAGTTCCCACTTGTGCAAGAGCTGTAGACAACGATGCACATGTAAGGAAGTAGTTGCATTTTTGGTAGTTAGTATAAGTTGGTATATGTGAATAGTAACCCTTTGAACATGTTGTTTTGGAAGAATTATATACTGTCGTATGGATATTTGAAAAGCTTCTAATCCTATAAGATAGATGTGTATTTGCTTTGTGTGGCATTTTGGCCAGCCACCGTCCAGCTTGAGATGTGAGTCTTGTGGAACTGATTGATCCCTGGGGTGTCTTTAGTTGTACTTCAGTCAATCAGGGTAAATGAACCCAGTGATTGTGTTATTTCTTCCCATTTAAAGGGCCACTAAAACCATCCGGAGTGTCATAATGATTACAGCCTGCGGGCCTTCTTGAATATCTAATTTAGTGTGACACGTTTTTCATCGGTCTTAATATCCAGAATACATAAGGACAGATATGGTATACAAACTCTATGTTCCATCTTGTATTGTGCCTTTCTGCAATCTCCAAACCTTCAGCCGCCTCACATAAAGACTTCACTCGGGGGATCGTTAAAGAAACGGAGCCCGTGTAGGATTCCTTTAAAAAGAATATATAACCAATGAATACCACGGGATAATGGCTGATGTTATTAAGTGTCCGTACACCGCTGTCTATCATTGTGATCTGTTGGCGACATTTTATTTCAAGTAATGAGCTCTAATGAAGTCGTCTTTATGAAAACGTCTGCCTTATGGACTCTGACACCTCATTGCCCGTCTGTCAGCATGGCCCCGGTTAACACGCTGTGTCTAAATAAGCCTGTAACATCTGTTAATAAAGCTCAGCTAATGAGTGCCCTTGTTTAGACTGATAATGAGCGATCATTAAGATTCCTCTTTTGTTCTTCTCCATGTTGCAGGGTTTGCAACTTAAAAGAATTATTGAACTTTGATAGTAAATAACCCTATGCGTTTACCACTTCGGTGTATAGAGTTTTATGTGGTCTTAAGGTGATCATGAGATTGTCTCTGGTATGACTAAATCATTGAAATTCAGCAAAGTGTGTCTTGTACTTGCACTTATAATATACAGGCATATTGATAACATAAATGAACGTCTTAAGTGCTTAATTTGTCAGGATAAGATCATTTTTGAAAATATATCCCCATCTGGACCAAATTGGTCCTTTTGATAGTTTATCGTGTATTTCTTTCAAAGGAATTGAGAAGATTGTAACGATTTTTCCCTCGAAACCCAAAGTAAGTGACCACCATAAAGTGACCTAGCAATGCTTCCACTTCACTTGTCTACATAATTCTTCTAAATTATTGGTATTGCACCTGATGTAGATCTCTAGGCCTTCTTTCCTGGGCCATTCCCTTACCTTTTTCATTTCTCACCCCTGATCGAGGTAGATAATCTGTGAAACGTGGGACATTCTTATGTCACGTAAGCGCTCATAAATAATACACCGTTTTGTTTTATTCAAGCACCTCAGACCCTTTGACAGGCTGTCTAAAATCTGAAATCTGTACAGATTGCTGAACAGCAGATAAAACAAAATACCATCTTGTTTTGCTTTAGGGCTCTTCAGTCTCAGAGTCCCCAAAGAGACTGCAGGAGAGCACTTTGAAGGCCTTCAAATGCTCACAAGTCTACTTGCCCCAAAAGGCTCCCGCTCAGCGAAACCCATGGTTGAAGACGTGAGCACAGGTAAGTCAAATATTATCACAATCATTGTCATCATCATTGCTTTGAGTTTAGGTGCAGTAAAGGTAGCCTTCAATGTTATCATATTAAACATTACTGCTTTGCATTTCAAAAGCATGCAGTGAAAATGTAAAAGATGAAGAGGAAGACGATGAAGAATTTGACTGGCAGATTGAGCAGGAGGTGTATACAGAGTGTTCCGAAGAAGAGTTGGGAGCCCTGCAGAAATATGGTTTTGGCAATCAGAGGGCTGGAGTGTTTGCCAGACTGCAGGTAAGGTCAAAGGTTATTTCTGTGTTTCTAAATTGCCTGTATGTTTTCTGGGTAAAAATGGTAAACTTGTACACACTGATACTGTACAATTGGTGAGGTTTAGACTACACTACACAGTGTTTAATGTTGGAAATATCCTGACAGGAGGAACTGACTGACGTGATTGATGTCAAGAACCCAGAAGGAACCACAGTGTCAGAGAGGCGGCAGGCCCGGCTGGAAGCAGAAACATCTGCCTTCTCTTCTGACCACTACCTGTGAGTTCTTGAAAGCAAAAGGTCACGACACCCCTCAAGATAGCTTTTTTACTGTTGTCCGATGACATCCTCACGTCATTGCAGTGCTGATTTGTTTGAAGATGAAGAGATACAGAGGCTTCTGAAGTTCAAGCCATGGTGGGCAAAGCTGAATCGTTCCTCAGACGAACAGGGAGAGGCTGGTGAGTTGACGGTAATTTAAAAATGTAATCCATAGATCATATCATCAGAGTTGCATTCCTAATAAAAGCTGTATTAAAATATATACTGGGAGGCTACTAAATGCCCTGGTTTGCATTTAGTTTGCAAAATTTGTTGATTTGATCCTGGTTTTTAGTACTTATTTGTACTGTTACTTCAGCATGCTCTATAATGAAGTTCTCTTAGATAAAAACTGAATTTTACAAGTTGTCCTTGCAGTATCTTCAATGCCACATACATTTATTCAAGTGTATCATTTATTTACATCAAGTAATTAAAATTGACTAAATTAAGCAGTTACTAAAGGCTACCAGAAGGTGGCATGAAGTTGCAAAAATTGAGAAAGAACTCGTGCAGTGGTTGTTTGCCAATATTATATCCCCAAATTAAATTTATTTGACTGTTTTATTTGATGCTCTTATTCTAAACCTACTTTATAAACAGGAGCTGGATTTCTGTCTGGGAGCCGTGTCTATCAGGCACCGCCATTGTTCTTTTGATGCTATATTAATCCTAATTCCCAAAGGACACATTTGTCTTTTCACTTGCCCCCACTAGACTAAGGTCAGAGTCTGTTGAAGGGCTCCTCTCCTGAAGTGCCAGAGCAGCTCACAGCATTTCAACCAGGCAGCTATGTGATATTATGAAGGATTGAACCTAAACCTTTCTTTAATACTCCTTATTAGCCAATTTAATAAAATACATTTTGATAAAATTGCTGAGTTAAAATGAGACGGGTCATAAATTATAGTAGTTCTATCTTTAAACATTTCCATTATGCCTTCTTGCTGCCAAATATAGAAGCACTTTTTGTGCTTCCATCCAGCTAAGATCAATGCGTAATGCACTTAGGTGAGATATGCTGCTTGTTGGGCGCGGACCCTCTCAGTTTCTCTGTTCATCCTCTTGTATCGGAGTGATGTCTTATGGAGCCTCGGCACCGTGAGAGACTATTTAATTGTGCCATCCAGCTCTCCTAACAGCCTGCTAATTCCAGCACCTCCACTCTACTGCTTCAGCAGCCACATGGCTCATAGCCACAGCTTATGTTAGCGCACGGGTGTCATACGCTTGAGAGGGGATTTAGATTAAACTGATAGCATTATCTCAGGAGGATGTGCTGCTGGTTGTGTCAGTTTCCACCGGCACAAGAGCCTGGTCATTGATGAGCAGCCATCAGTCAGCAATGCAAAGGCCATTAGCCGCGCTCTGAGTTTGGCCTCTGAAGAACATTACGGTTCCCTGTAGCCCTGCCTCCTCCCTCCCCTCATTCTGCATTCTATGACAGAGTGCCCTCGTCGGCAGCCCAGGCGTGGATAAATGGGCCAAATTAAACTTAATGGCTTGATTGACAGTTCGAATAGCATTAGCCTCTGCTGAGTATAAAGAATGGTTTTGGCCAGGAGGTTTAAGCAGCCTGCTGTCAAATCTTAAAAGCAGGCTCATGATTTTTTAACTGTTTGTCACATATTAAATGGAGACTAAAAAAATTTCACAAGGCTTTTTGACTTTTTTCCCCCGTCACCTCTGTTAAGTCTGATGTATATGTCAGTTGACAGATGGATGAGGACACAAGTGCTAATGAAGTAGAAACGGGCCCCTTTGTGCTCTCTGGTGTCAAGGCCAGAATGTTGACAGGTCACAGCTGTCCACTGGAGTTCTGTATTCACACACAGGTCCTGGCTAAGTGGACCTGACAGCTCTTGCTCCCTCTGTACCTGCTGCACTTTGTTATTAGTTTATATGACTCTCAGACCCTTCGACCAACTTAAATTGTCTTTAGACGGCTAATACCATGATCCAAGTTTAAAGTTTGAGCAGACTAGAGATTTTTTACTCTCACAGTTTGTGTACACTAACATTTACCCAAGGTCATATTTTGACCTTTTTGGGTTTCTGAAATTCTGTGAGTGATTTCCAACCCACAGCAGGATTTTGAAGAAGCATATTTACTCCATGCTATTAGACCATCTGGCCCTGGAACGAGCCGTGAAGCGCCAGACCACCTTCCAAAGAAGAGGAATGAAGTCAGAAATTAATCTCTAGTCATCATAAACCTCCTTATCGCATGGTGCGGTCGTGCCCAGCAGAAATGAATGGACATGTTGCAGGGTAAATCTGTCATGTCTGACGACTTCACTGCTAGTGCCAAAGAAGTAATTGATGGTTACTGTGTCCAACTTTCAAGCGGGTGCTCTTTTACCAATGAAGATAATATTTAAAATGTATTCATAGTATCAATATCTAATGGCAGATTCAGAGTTCTGTTCATGCTGAAAGTCACTTATTTTATCAAACATTGATCTGTGTGTTACCTCATTCTATATGTCTTCCTTCAGACAGGAGACAGAGCTGACAAATGTCAAAGCTGCTGAAATTGCCAATGCACACAAAGTCATATTTAGATCATCGTGAGAATGCTGTCGTGTCAGCGTTTACTACAAACGGCTTTGTGCCTGTATTTTTATCCCTTTATTCCCATAGTGTGTGCTTGTCTTTGTGTGTGCATTTGAAAGAGATTGTGTGCAGATGTGGGTGCATGTGTGTTTTTGCCTGAGTATCTATTGCTTGTGCACGTGAGCTTGTATTACACATGAGAGTACAGAAATATACACAAATTTTCTTTGCATTTATATAAGTGTGTCATTCAGTTTGCAGATGTGACTGCACGAGCATGTGGTTCTTTATGTCTGTGTGTGTGTGTGTGTGTGTTCTGCTTGGCTGCGCTCTACCGCTGCAGCTGCACTGGCGAGGGATTCAGGTAGTGTCGGAAGGGAGCTAAAGCCTGACGTAATGCAACTGGAATCTCCTTCCTAGCCGAGCCAAGTTCCCAATGCAGCCAGAGTGATCATTTTGAAGCGCTGCACGTGTGAGTGGGTATAACTGTGTGTGTATGTGCATGTACCGCGGCGGTACACACCAGAAGTTTTTGCACATCAGGAGCTCAATGCAGAGACTCGACTCTCCTCATGCAGAGAGAGGAATTACTTTCAGCTGTTTTATAAGCTGTTGGGGAAAAAAGGCTATTGACTTACAGCATGTTTCTGCAGACACTCGGCACAATTTTCAATAGTGAAGGATGCAGACTGTTTAAATGGGATTGAAGTCTGTTTGTGTCACCCCATTAGGCTTGCCATAGATCCTCATTAAGCAGATGTCTCCCTTTTAAGAGATCTTTCTTTCAAAAGGCAACAGTCAATGAATTTGCCTCGATAAATTTCCGAGCAGGAGAGCAGAGCTGACAAATGTTTGTATAAGATGGACATCAAAATAGATTCACGTTATAGATGCAGGACTCAAGCCTGAGCCTTGTCTCTGGGTTGGTATTGGTGAATTTTCGTACATAAAGACTAATCCATTTTCAATCATTTGATAGCTGTAACTCATTACACTCCAGATAAGCCAGCTAACATTTATATACTCTAAATAATACTCCATTGCATAACAGACGAACAATTTTACAGTACAATGGCCCAACAAACAAATGGCATTCAAGAAATTACCCAAAAAAAAATCCATGCCGATGTTTCTCATGTGTGCCATGTTTCAAAATTCTGCTGTTTTTGTGTATTTTGTTGATGTTGAGGGCGAGGAGAGGCTCTCTATATTCCAGTTCTTGTCACAAACTGGCATACAGCAGCATTAAAACATGGTTGTGTTACAGGTTATGTGGTGTGACCCAATACACCGGGCAATGATATTGAAGTTTAATTGGCTTTTTGATTTTAAAATCAAGTTCCTCTGGGTAAGCATGCTTGATTTCAGTCAGGACTGTGGGTGGAAAAAATAGATTTGGATGTTTCTTATAACATGTTGAGTCCAGAGTCTTTCATATGGGCTGGTTGTTGTTGATTTATCATTGACCTGCATAACTGCAGCTGTCTCAGTATTATTGAAAAAAGTAAAGTTTTTCCTACAAATATTCAGCTGAGGATAGTTTATTACCCTTAAGCTTCTGTAAGATTTGCAGGGAAATTCTACATACAATTGTGCATTTACAGGCAAGTTGAAGCAGGCTTTTTTGCAAAAGGTCACCAGAAGTTTAGGTTTTTTTGTGTAGCGCCTGACTTTTGTGGATAGAAATTTAAATGACAAGTTCTCCTGTAATCGCCCCCTCAGCGAGCGACTTCAATCCAGTACAGTTTATTTGCCTAGACAGCTGGTTTTGCTGAGAAGCTGACTTATAATGTGAATATGTGAAACTAGGAATTAGATGGAAAAGTTAATGGAAAGTGAAGTTGTGCTCAATTTACACCTCATAATAAATGTGCCTGAAGATGTAATCATACACCCTTTCCATCAACGTCTTATATATACACAGAGATACACTGTTGTTGTTTGCACAGAATGCAACTAGGGTGTTAATTCTTTTGAAGATATATAGCAAGTGTGATTACTTGAAATCAAGCACCTTCATTTAATTCCGTTTTCTTGCGCAGCCATATCATTTACTGACGACGAGAAGGATCAGCTGAGAAAATTCACCAACCGCTCCTACCTGCTGGACAAAACGTCCCGTTACCAAGTGTGGCTCAGCCTTGTCGACATCCTACTGGCTTACGTCTACGAAGTGCGGTCTACAGAGGGAGAGCACAATGTGAGTGTGTATATGTGAAGAGACAACTCCTCCCGAGCAACACTTAGTCTTGGATGACAAAGCCCTCTATCCTTAAATCCCCTAGACCCTCTCTATTTCATTCAGAGCCTTAAAAGATTACGGGCAGATCCAAGGGCTCAGTTTAGGCTTCTTTGTGTCATTCCACGAAACAAACAGAAAGGCAAGGTGAGCGAGGCCGATTTAATTCTGAGGGATGATCATACAACGTGTGAATGAATACTCAAAATATTTTCCAAAGCAGAGTCTTGATGGCGCACTTCGAAAGCAAAAAGAAATCAGGTCATGTCAAATCACCAGAGCAATTTACATACTTAATCTTAAAATATTTGCACAATATTATTATTGTCAGAACTCTATGGAAACAAAACATTCCTTCCCATACTCTTGTCCAAGCAGCATTACGTACACTGTAGTTCTGTACTTTGTTTAATGGTATTTTTATCCTTATTGCTATTGGTGATGATAAATGGCCTTTCTCTGCAGGTGGAGTCACCATGGACTATAAGGAAACTGAGTGGAACTCTCTGCTGGCTAGAGGTGAGGAAATCATTATGCGGGGGAATGAGAGCAGCAGTGAATG
This sequence comes from Brotula barbata, assembly GCA_900303265.1. Classification (NCBI taxonomy): domain Eukaryota; kingdom Metazoa; phylum Chordata; class Actinopteri; order Ophidiiformes; family Ophidiidae; genus Brotula; species Brotula barbata. The sequence goes on along the minus strand of OMNV01015965.1, from coordinate 21,615 downwards.
ATTGACACTTGCATAATTGAGTGTGTCTTTAAAAGGTCGTCAGTGTGAATGAGTCAATTTCATAACAACATCCTCTTGTTGTTCTTTTATTCTGTGGTGGCTTCTGATCCTGGCCCGAGTCCATTTTCAGCAGCAGCCGTAGTTCTTTGAGTTAAACTTGTTTGGCTTAGTGTGTGGGTTGTGGGTCTGTTCTAGCTCTGAAGTGATTGTGTACTTTATAATGCATGCGGTGAATACAAGTGTGTCAATGTGTTTGTCTGGCGTGTACACTAGGTTGCGCTCAGTCTAGATATGTTGACAGTGCATCAATGTTTGATGGCTCATTAGAGACTTGGGCTGATTTCCCAGACAGCTCCATCCCTAATATTTGCACTGAAATAAACCTGCCTATGGTCCTGGACTTGGCTCAGTAGACGTCACTAAAACTGGCCCACAGTGTACTCTACAGGGAATGGACAATTGTTAGCCTTGACACTTGCACAACGGCAGAGACAGGTGTTGTGGCTGCCAATAGCCAATCGGTCAAACGAGCGTGTGTGTGAGTGTGTTTGAATGGCATTAGAAGCAGCAGTGATTGAGGCTGTGTGCGAGCAGCTTGTCTAACACCTTAGGAAAGGCTTGACCCTAATCACCTCATTTATGCCTTTAAACCTGACAATAGCACTCTTCACTCTAATGGGTATTAGATAGATCCAAATTGTTATATATTGTTGTCCTTTGCGAGCCAATAGATCGCCTTGGTTTCCATAGATTACAAACACTCAGGATGCAGAACACCATCTGTTACGTGTCATTTTTTACTGCTCTAGCTCAATGGTTCTCAGCCCTTATTCACCACATATTTTCCAGATCACCGTACTCTAGCTGTCCTGAATAGTTAAATCTGGTACGTTTTGTCCATCAAGATCTGGGCAGCACCAACTCATAATTAGGGGAAGACTTATCAATGTGTTTGTGTGACCAGATTCTAATTGCACATAGCCAATTGCAAATAGAATGTTGCTTACAGAGGGTTGGTTTCGGAGAGGTAGTAGTTTACCTATTGTGGTGAAAATGAAATAAGAGCACTGACCAGTTTCCACCTGTCTGGCCATTTGTCAGTCAGCTGAGCTGTCAGCTCCCATTGACAAGCCACCTTGCTCAGTGTCCCACTCCCTAGCTTCTCCTCCTATGTTCACCTCTCTGTGTTTGACTGCCTATCTGTGTCACTGTTGATATCGACCCTCCTTCCTCACGTCCCTTCTCTCTTTGTGCTATCTCGTTTTATTCTCCGACTCTCTCGCTTTGCTTAAGCCTAACATTCTCCTTCTACCACCCCTCCTCCCCCAGCCCCCCCTTCTTCCATCTGCTGCATGTTTACTTGTCCTCAGTCGACTGCACTGGTGTAACTGAGTTCCCCCCTGCAAAAGCAGACCTTATTTACACTCCTGCTAAACAAGCCTGAGGGAGAGCGTGATCCCCAATGACATGCACCCGCAAGCTCACAACACATTCTTAACAAGCCGCAAAGAAAAAAGAGAAACGAGGGATAAGATCTCTTTTTGTCCTCAGGCTCTGTGTCCTTTAGTGCAGAAAAAATCTTACTGCTAACGCAGTGATTAAAGAGCTGAGGCAATTAACAGGCCAGGCCTGTCGAGGTGTTTAAGACGTCTGAGCCCTTATTTTGCAGGCTCTATAAATGAGTAGTTGTTAGGAGTAATTAGCGTGCCAATGACTGCAGTTCACACCAATAGGATCTTAAGCAAACGTCAAACAAAAGAGAAAACAACAGACTTTGCAGGCAAAGTTACCCAGTTGAACTAAATCGTTATCTTCTTGTCTAGTCTGGAATAAATGAAAGTTGGTTGTGTTGTCGATGGTTTTGTGAGTCATGTTCTCTGTCTTGCAGACGTACAGCTCCATCCAGGAAGTCCTGGTATCATTTGGACGGAGGGTATTGACCTACCCGCTCTTCAGACACTTTTCCATGGTCTCTGCAGCCATTCATGATGCAGCTTTGATTTTGCAGTCAGGTGAGGTCTACCAGCACTATTACACCAAGACTCACCCCACACACATAGACTCATAAAGGCATTACCATAAACGCTGGAAGGGTTGTCATGCTGCAGAGGACGTAAGAGAAATGGAGACGAAAATGGTCTGTAAGGACTGGGCACAGCATTCTTTCTAAAGCGATGCACTGAATTGGATGGGGTCAGTGGCATTGTTTTGGGTTTTTTTGGTAAATTGCAACACTGGAATTAGGCATCACCAGGTCCGTAAAATACAGTTAATATAGTGTGATTAGCTATAAAAGTATGGCACAGAAGATGAGATGGTATGGGTGTGTATCAGAAGTAGAAAACACAAAAGATTAAGTTTTCCTCTGGGGTTCTGCCCCAAAGAACACAGAACGAGTGTGAATTATTGCATCTTGGGCTTTGCCAAAATCTGGCACACATTAACAAGTCTGTGGTCTTTATTGTCTTTGTAGGGCAGAGCTAAAACATTGGCTGAATACACTTTGTGGTGTGGATCCATTTCAGTATACTGTGATTGCAGATGATCATCGCCAATTACTGTTAATTGATTTTGTGCACCCCCTGCTTTGTTCGGAGCAGTGCTTTTATGGGTATAAAAGGGTTTGCATTTTTCATGCACTAAACCCTCATTTACACTGAGCTTTTTTTCCGTAATTTATGCCTGCAATTTCTGGGGTACCAGTGTGTGTGAATGCAAGCCTGAGCCAGAGTGCTGCTATCAATGCTGGAACAGGTCTTTTGGATGAAAGCACAGATGATGAAGGCCATAGGAAGGTGGTGTCAAGACTGGCCATATTTAGACAACACATTCTCATTCCCAAGTTGTCAGATCCCCTGGTGTCACTTTATGCAAGCTCAAGTAGCACAGAGTTCTCCATTGATGCAAATGTTAATCCACCGGAGGCAATGGTGAACGCTCATGGCTTTGCTGCTATGCATCATGGATGTGTGAACAGGCATAATGGCGCATGTTGTCCTTCAGGGACTGTTCCAGAATGTGTGCGAGTGCAACCACTTTATCCACGAAAAGACTGGCTGTGTCAACCAAATCCTACAATGCAGGGAAAGTAGTCGGACAACTTCTCTGCCCGTATTCCTTTGCGAAAGAGCCCATTCTGTCTGCTGCCTGCCCAAGCAAAGGGATGCAGGTTGATTTAGATTTTCTTTTTTCTTCTGATATTTTTTTTATTTTTGACTGAATGCTGTGAATGGTTCTCAAGTGTCACCGTGCTGTTGAGCACGAGCTGCTCACGCTGAAATGAGGGCAAAGTTTGCATACATACTACACTGTTTGTTTGCATGTAATATACCTCCACCTATGTAAGAGAGTGGTCCTTCTTCCTCTCGTTGCGGAGGGAAGTGTGGATTAGTTGCGAGAGGACTCTGCGATCATTAAATCAAAAGCCCCAGTGGATAGATAAACGAAGCAATGTAAACATAGCCAGGATATGTGAGAGGGCTAAGATTATCCAGTTTATGATGATTTTAACACTCTTAAATGGAAGCAAATTAAAGGCCTCTTAAGATCCAGATTAGCATTTGCGCGCCTCATTAAGTTGGAAGATGAGTTGATCAGGAGAGCCAGCAGTCGGTCTGTGAAGAGAAACTTCCTTGTTTTCCCCCTTGCCTTCGTTCTCTTGCTTCGCATACATTCTCTTGCTTTGCCATAATCGAGTTTTCGTGTTCACCCGCAGCTGACACAGCTTTATACTCTGACTCTGTTCTGTGCCGTGTTGTTCTCTACTCTGTTCCAAGGCCAGAAAACCGTCAGTGAGAACCCCAAACTGATAAACACAAGCGGCACTGTTTATGCAGTCGAATTTATTGAGGGGAAAACATATTTTCTGTTTGCGTATGAGTTCAATTCATGATTTACAAGCATCAGGAAAGTATGACTTATGGCGTTTCTCTTAATGAACTCTTAACACGACAGTAATTTGGCCTGGCATGTGTCTGAGGGAGCATTTCCTCTCAGCATTACATCGCACTGTAATTAATTTGTCAGAATAAGGCAAAGGGAAATGAATGCTCCAATTTGAGGCACTTCATTTAAGTGACTGTGAAAGCAAACATTCATGCGTGTTACAAAAACAAACCCATTAATGGCAGCATGCAGGTTATGGCCTCAGAGGAAATGTTATCCAGGGGTAAATATTTGAACAGTCCTCTGGCAGTGCAGCGACTATTCTCAAGAAGCTCTTCCACCTGCCGCCTAAGTGGATTCAACCAATGAGCCATTGAAGCAGTGGACCGGGGGGACCTGGAGTTAGTGTGTGTGTGTGTGTGTGTGCGCACGTGTGTGTGCGCGTGCTGTTATCATGATCCAGTGCTGAGATGAGAACCATCAAGGTGGGCATGTACCTCAACGATGAAAACTACAAAAGAACAGGATTGTCAACACATATTACAGCACTGCACAGAGACGTTGTCCTTAAGAATTAGAGTTCTTTTCCTTCACGCCATGCACACAGGGCATGGAATGATCACGAATCACCTGTTGCCAGAGGCAGCGGAGAAAGAGGCTTGCAATTTGCAGTGAGCGGAGATGGTAGCATCTATCGTTTATTTAGAGATAATAAGAGAGAGAGATGGGAGATGATACATTTGTCCTTTGATTCTGAGTGGGAAGGAAGAGGGAGAGCTTTGTCCTTGTATGACATGGACAAGTTATGAGAGAACCATTTGGTAAATAACATAGGGAAATCAACATTTAGGCCTCATAAGCACTCTGACCTAGTTAGGAACATAATGAAAAAAGTCAACAACCAGGCCAGCTGGACGAATTACAATGCAGCGAAAAAAGAGAAAGGAAGTATGTGCTGATATTGAATGCTACACTATGTATGTGTGTGTCGATTTAAGTAGATTGTAATGTCAGTGGGCAGCTCTGTCTTGGTTAATTTGCTTCTCCTTGTCTTGGCACATTAGACCTTGCATGGGTGACTGTGCGGCTCCCTTCTGTCACTGCAGCACAACGAGACAAAATCAGAGGGATTTAGAAATGTTCCTGGTGCTTTTACCTCGTTCCGTAGCAGGAGATTGAAGAGAAATCTGGCTCTTAAGTGCAAATTGTAGAGTATTTGTAAAAAAAAAAAAAAAAAAAGAATTCTTCTCGTAATTGCAAAAATGTTGTCAATCATTGTCAAGGAACCTTTACTACAACTTTTCTTGAAAGTTTAATTTGTACCCTTCACTTTTCCGCCCATGCAATTTCTTTAATTTGTCAAGCATGGTAGACTTTACACCTATTATTACTTCTGTTTGTATCTGATCATTCAGCAGCCTGTGAAAGAATAGCTCATTTATAATTTCCCTGCCCATTTATTTCCATTCATTTGACAAAGCAGCCCTAATTCACACACTCTATCTTTCACTCTCGTCCCGGACATGGCACACAAAGAAACGAAATTGAGAAGTGGAGAGAACAGTCTTTCTTCGCGAGCCTAACGTCATACAAAGATATTTAGCGCAGTGTGTTTTTGCCTCGCACAAACCAAAGCTGGAGTTGGAAGCAGAGGCTCCCCAATACCTGCAAACGATCTCATGCTTAAATGAGAACCAAATGTTTGTTTAAGGTTTTCCTCAGTGTGAGTGTGCTGTTTATTTTGATTGGGCTGGAATGTCTCTGGACTATGCCAACCAATCCTGTGGATGTGGAGAGGATCATTTTCTCTTACCCTCAGAGCATTGTTGGCCACAACATAAGGCTATTTATATGCCTGAATCCAGGGAGAGGTGTTGGGACATTTTGGCTAGCTCTATGTTTATGTGAAAACAGCATTTGTCAAAGTATGATTCTGCATAGTTCAGATTGTCCCTTGTGGTCCATTTGAAAGTTGCTCGTAACCACATTCAAGGATTTCATATAACATAATACAATGACAATGAAAATCTGTGCACTGTATTTACACAGTCGTGTTTAGAGGGTCTCATTTATTTATTCGCTGATAGTACAGCCGTGGAACAAGTTTAAAAAGTGATTAATCTCAAATTTTCTACTGCAAAGTGTTTATGGCAGCAGGCTCTCTCTCTCCGTTCAGACTCTACACAGGGCTCAATCTATCCTGATCATATTTACTATTCATGCAAATCAATGTCTTCACACAATTGGCTAATGCATTTGTAAGTTGTTTTGTTTGTGTATTAGTTTTATCACCCTCTTCCTGTCACTGTGGTTGTTGGAAGATTAAAGGCTCGTGCTTGTTTGTAAAGGAGAGGTCCTCTCCTTTACTCTCCTTTACTTTAGCTGAACATAAGGCAGATGATTATCATTTTTATGAATCTATACTGACCTGAAATGGCCTTATATGCCTTTGCAGTTTAAATGCTTGAATATGCATTTCATTGGTATGATTTATTAATATTTTTGTTACGTTTATTTTTCTTTTGAGCTGTTCCACTTGCGTCACCTACTCTGAATAGGGCCCTTGGTAAACAGTTTTCATTAGAATGAATGGGCTGTGGTGTTCATATTCCTTATTCATTGTTTATCCATGAGAGTTACATATTTCACTCTATGTTTGTATTTGCATGCATTAAAATCAAGTCGCAATGTGGTATCATATTCCTCTGGCTGGAGCCTTGCAGTGAGTGATTTAAATAAGCAGCAGGCTTTCACGTAAATGATAAATGATATTTCATCATTACCATACACACATTAATTCTAGAGAGGGCAACATTGTGCAGATATTTGTTGAAAGACAGATTAGGTGGCAAAGTTTCAGAACTAAAACACTCAACTTTATTGTCCTCTTAAGCCTTTTTTGCCTGTTGTATTACCAGGCAGCAGTCGCCATAAGTTGGGGGTCTGAAATCAGCGATGGTTCTGTGCATTGCTGGATGCAGTCCATAGGGCATATTCAAACCTCCTCTTGCATAATAAAGTCCGGTGTCTGTCCATGGTCGAGGGCCTGAAAAGGTTTGTCGCTTGTTTTGAACACGTTAAAACCTTCCTTCAAAGTAAAGGCCAGACTTACCCAAAACTGAAAGACTCCATGTGGCAACTTCTCGGTGGACATGACAAGTCATCTAAACCAGGCTTACAAAAGTCTCCAGGGAAAGGGAAGCACTGCCCTGCAGATGCTGGAAGATGTATTCATTTTTGAGCACAAGTTGACAGTTTTCGCCAGAGTTGCATAGAGAGGCTTGCTCTCTCACCTCCCATCCCCGTGAGAGTTCAAAGAAGGATAAAATCATATCAGTTGTGATTATTTACAATGTGCGATAATAGTAATGCAAACTGCGTTTGGGGACAGATTTGACGAGTTCCAAAGGGAAAAAAACGTTATCCTTCCCTGTCACATCCCTGGACATTGACCTATCTCCATTAAACATGTCCACATTCCTACGAGTAAGTCAACCTGACCTCGAAATTGAACTGGCCAACATAGCTGATAAAGTTTTATGGGTGGTCAACTTTAAAAACCCGACAGCTGAGCTCTAAGCCGTTGCCCGTCAGAAGGCAATTCTTGCTCAAAATCACAAGTAGAGCGATTGAATGCCTGCCAAAAACCAACAAACTTGCATTAGAAACATGGAGTGCTATTCCCAACAATTATATGAACATGAATATGTACGCATTTGGAGGAGAGCTGTCCATCTTTGGATCAACATGCTTGTGCGAGGAGGTTTCCAAACATGGACAACATAAAATCCAAATGTCACACCCGCCCCTCAGATGAAAGCCTGCTTTCTTTTGTGAAGATGAAAGTTATGTCTCACAGCCCTGATATCAAGTAGCCCTGCAGTGACGTTCAGAAACAGAAATCGCATTAAACGGGTGAGAACGCTCCTTGTTATTGTTTTGCAACAAAGTATCTGTTTTAGCAAATTGTGATCGTTGTGTTTTATGCTTGAGCCCGAGGGTTGTTTTCCGTATGGCTGAAGAAAAAGGAAGAGGACAACCTTGTGCTGAACTGCACTTTTAATGACATGAAGCCAGCATACTTTTTATTTGCACTGTTTTTAGGGAGATTGGGCTCCTATTTATTTTAGTTATTATCAAAGTAGCCAACATTTTAGTTTATACATTTGCACAAAAACGGGAGGACTCAAAGTTTATTACCAGTGGATTTCTTTGTTCTTATTTGTGTTTTGTTGCTCATGGCATCCCCCACTCAAAATATCAAAAAGTGTCAACAGTTTTCTTTATTGTAGTAAGAATTTCGTAAACGAAACAAAACATTGTATTATTTTCATCGAAATGCAAAGTTGTAGTGCCAAATAAAGAAATACTCGAATGCAGAGGAGCCAAAAGTCACGTGGTTAGCGCTGCGACGCTCTCCAAGGTCCTGATTCTGCTGCGTGGACTATTAACATAATAATTAAAGGTCATTTAGAGATATCAGTGAGGGTGATAGGCAAATTCAGACTCAGTAGTGCCTTGTTTTCTTTATTCAAAGGCTCAAATATGTCTTGCAGCGCCAGATAGATTGTTTTTGTTTTTTGTTTTTTTTTAATTTGGCCAAAATGGCTCTCTTGATTGTTTAGGTTGCAGACCCCTGACGTGAGGTAAACCCACACTACCACACGCCCTAATAGCTTCTGACAGTAGTGAATACATCAGTAGGTTTTGACTTGCATGAGGTTTTCAACTGTCTTTTTGCAACAGAGTTATCTTTACAAAAATTCAAAAGCAATCTTCAAAAACTTCCAGAAGCATTACTTACTAGAGGCACTGCTCAGTTGTGTTCAGACATGATCTTTACAGAGCGATTTTCTGAGTGACTGGCCTTTGTAAAGGAGTTTGACATTACCTGGCTGTATAAAGAGGTGACTCATCCCTGGATTGCCTTTGGACTGCACTGAAGGAAAAGTACTTCAATTGATTGCCATTCTGGAAAGAATTTAGAGTGCCTTGAGAAAATATTTACACCCCCTAACCTTTTCGACATTTTGTTGTGTTACAGCCTCATTCAAAATGTTTTAAATTCATTTCAAATGTCGTAGAGCAAAGGAAAAAATAAGCAAATATTTTTGTCAAGCCTTTAACAAAATTCTAGATTCTGTTTTCTGATCATATTGTCTTCCATAATAACTACTATTCAGGCATGCATAGATACGAATTTCGGTATTCATGTGAGGAAAATTGTCAAAAATGCTCATAGTTAAAGGCTTTTGAGTGAGGACATTTTCTATTAAAATGACACATCAAACTGCCAGAAATTGAGTTTTTTGTCACCCAAATCATACTTTTTTTTCACTGTGAATGCCTCTTAAAAAGAGCAGATCAAATTCCTCTAAAAATCACTGGGATTTTTCTTTGATCTTGCACTTTGGCATTTATGTAGGGAACGACACTGGGATTTTTCTTTGATCTTGCACTTTGGCATTTATGTAGGGAACAACGACTGTATGCCTTTAGAAGCACGCTGTCATTGTAGTTACATGCACTTTAAACTTTATGCCTGGATTAAGGCAATGAATGTGCTCATCATGTGAACACCTTAATGCAACTGAAATTGGCACTACCGGAGTGTATTTACTCCGATTTAGAGACCTAAATCATGTGATTGAAAATCGATTTATTCATGCATGTTAACATCTTCATCGCATGATGCCACCCTAATGTGTATGTCCTGAATGGGTGGACTCTTCTCTCAAAGAGATTACACAACACACCATGTATGCTCTGAGAACAGCGGCGTCTTATTGATTCTGTGCCTGGACTGTCATAAGTCATAATCACATTTTTGCCTTTAATCACTAAGGTCAAATACCCACCACAACTATTGAGTGAATGTACACACACTGTGTGTCTGCCTGGAGTACTGTGTCATTTTAAATACTAAATGTGAATACTGAACACTGTTTTTCCATTTTTCTGCCATGGTGTGTTTGTGCCCAGGGAGAGCGTGTGTCCTGAAATGCCTGCTTGACATTCACAAAGTCTTCAGACAAAACGACCCAGCCTACATACTGAACGATCTGTACATCACAGACTACTGCATCTGGATCCAGAGGATCAAGTAAGTCCGCAAGATGATTAAAGTACACCCGCAAACCCATGTCTGCACGTACACTTCATATACCTTCATCCCCGAAGAATCACCTTCAAAAACACAGCAAGTGCTTCTCAGTCCCCATGATGCATCAGTATTCTGGAGGCGAGGATAATATGAGTCATTCGTCACAGCAGGCACAATTAAATGGCCAAGCCAACAAGAGGAGCAATCTCTCATGTATGTATTATATATCATGTCAAAAATAGGAACACTGACACGCTGCTTTTAGTGCTCAACACTTTTACTGCGTATGAAACTTTCAGCCTGCCGGTGTGTCTTGTGAAAGATGAATTTACAAACACTGCATGTTCCTCCCAAATGATATAGGCTTGATGGCTCTCTCTCCACCCCCTAGTACATATTTTACAATTACTTACACATTTCAAATGTGAGCCTTCAAGCACATTACTCAGTAATGAGCACTGTTTTACTCTTGGCCAAGGTTCAGCCAAGTGGTGTGCTCGTCTGGAAAAAGCCCAGTTGAAAAATGTGTGCCTGATGTTGTAGGCTCAGCGCCCAGATGCAGACACGATAAAAGGTCTGCAGGGATTTAGTGCTTTTTTCCCCCTCACATTCTCATTTCTAAATTTTTCCAGGCAGAACTCTGAATTCGGCTCGAGCAAAAATGCTATGGATACCCTGTTGTTAATGGATGGGACAAATCAGCAGCTGGGATCAGGATGTGCAGGGTTGCTCTCTGTTCAAGACAATAGACAAAGAACAGAGAGGAGACATGCTTGTACTTTTAAAAAGCTCTTTGTTCTACTCTCTAAGCACATGGAGCTGCTGAAACTCTGTCAGCCCACTGAAAAACTCAATCAGTCTTTTCTGAGCCCCAGTCAAGGAGGCGAAACGGCAATATGGCACCAAAACACTGTTTGCCCATTCACCTCACTTGCCCTCCCTTCCCTGCTCCTCCTTTCCTTTCCTCCGCTCTACCTCGCTGTACATCGAAACTAAATGTCAGCTTGACCTCACTTGTTGACTCCTCCTATGCCCTGCATCGATCAGTAAATGGATTAGCCCCTACTCTCGTTCGTATCGCTGACCTGTGATTGAATTGTTACATTTCCCTTTGTTGTTTTAAGTGAAGCCCACTGTTTTGCCCTCCATCTGGGTCCTGTAAGCTGTGAGACGAAGAGACATGCCGACTGATTGAACCTCTTCTGTCACAGATTCCACGCTCTCCAACCACTTGGGATTGTGTTGTTGTTCTCAGCAAGGTTCTCTCCTCACGCTCATTACAAATTCTCTGCTGTCTCTACTTTATTTATCTGAGAGTATCATCTTTATATGTGTATATCCACAATGGCAAAGGTAGTTCTGCAGTCAAAATGCAAAGCAGCATTGCAGAGCTGCGCATTGTTTTGGAGCCACGAGTGCCAGAACAATTGCGCTTTACATAAACCAACCTCTGCTTGTCATACATGTGTTTTGTTGTGGCAGCCTTTTTGTGTGTCTGACAGGTTTGATGACAGATTGCGCTGGCTTTGTTTTCTTCGGTGTAAGATATTCCCCTGTGTAGGATTTGTCATCCTCTCTGAGTGAGTCGTCTCGTAGAGCCAGGCGGTAAGGTGAGACGTAATCTATACCGCTGGTGCAATCCCCTATCTTGTCAATCCCCATAGCAGACGAGGCAGACGCGATCAGTCGCTGATGATAGACACAGCGATTATAATAGACATTTGCGGGCTTGGGGGGAGTGGGCTTGATTTATTTCATCTTCTCTGTCCCACATGCATTTCTACTCCTAAAGTTCCTGTGACTGCAAAGACGTCGGCTTCAAATTTACAACCTCGTAAAGACTTCACAGTGATTTAAGCCACAGGGCAGGTCCTCTGCATGACTCACATACGCAGTCAGAAGAGAACGTCAACCCGCTGCATTCAGAATCAAAAGTGCAACCTCAAATTCACATTGTTGCAGTGATATGTAACAAGATTTATTTACTATGGCGGTCACTGTTCCAGAACAAGACACACTCCCTTTGTGCAAACTGTTAACTTCCAACTGCCCTCGCAAAACCCATCCAGTTCCTAATTATCTCCGAGTTGTTAGCGGAGAGTATTATTCCAAATGGAGCAGCAGGCTCTCCAGGCCATTAGATGGAGTGTATGCTTTTGAAGGTTGTCGGACGCCAAAGCCCCTGCAGAGCTGTTGGCCTGCAAAGAAAAAGCTAGTATCCTTCGTTTCTCCGTCTTTGTCTTTCTCCTTTTCTTCCTCTTCATCAGAAGGCTTGGAGAGAGGCCAATGTAGATTCACGTCAGCCAGCACAGACAAAGCCCGTAAGACTGGTGTTGTGCTACCGAGCCTCAGTTAAATCGGAGGGCTACGGCTTCCCTTTTCTCTGCGCTGGATCATTCACGTTCAACCCCCCATCCTCCTTCCTCACCCATACAACCACCCACCACCCTCACACAATCATTAAGTGGGTCAATTAGATTTCAGCACAAAAACATGGCAGCATACAAGTGATATGCTCCGGGGTACGTCTGAGAGGAGTGCTAGGGAGTGAGGTGAGATTCATATTTCCCTGTGAAGTCATTAGTGGAAAGAAAAGTGTGTGCTTATTTTCAAATTTATTTTCTTTTATATTTTTTTCTAAGGCGGAATTTGTGACTTGTCTGCACAATGTGTGAATTGGATAGTCACACTTGCTGCAGTCAGTGGAAAATCGACAAGCAATGGATTGGGGATAGATTGAGCTTGCCTCCATAACAGCTGAATGGACAGCCTTAGGACATTTGTGAATGGTAGGTGTGAAGTGAGCAGTCGGCAGAAACAATGGGTATCGCATTCATCCAAGGAGGGGAAAAAAAAAAACGTGTGCGCTATTGCATGAAAACAACAAAGGAGGCTGCCAGAAATGAAGTAGTTGTAGACATTCTTTTTCCACATACAGACCTCTTTATTTTTGGAGTGTGAAACAGCCCCAAGGGTTTCTACACACTCTCTCCACCTCCCTCCTCTCATTCATCCTTGGTATTGTGTGCATGACAATGGCCAGTGGTGAGAGTTGTACACAGCTCTGACTGCAGCTCCCCCACGGTGAAAAGCATCTGGTGCTCCAACAACTGGGAAATTCATAGGGCAACGAGGTCGAGCGTGGGGGTCAGCGTGTCAGCTAAGACCTGTGCTCAAACGCCTCTAAAGTGCACTTGCGTGTTGTCCCTTTGTGTTAACTCCCGCCCATCTCTCCCGGGCGTGGCTGTTCGGTTCACCTCAGTTCATCTCTCTCCTACTTACTCTCATTTTACCATATTTAGCGTAATGGCTTTTTCCATTATTTAACCGGAGAATTAAGATTAAATTTTACAGACTAGTTCTGTGCTGTTAGTATCCAGGGATTCGCACAGTCTCTATACCCTTTGTCTGTAACAGAAATAAGGTATCAATGCAAATAAGGTGTATACATGGACAAATCAGTCATTAGCGGTGTAATCTTGACTAGATGTTGAATTTGCATATGAGGCAACGCAACAGACGAGGAAATACACATGTAGAATGTCTCTCTGTCTCTGATTATAAGAGAATGGATAATTTACAAGCACCAGAAAATCGATTTAAAGTCTATTTGGTGTAATCCTAATAGCCATTTCAGTCTAATTACATGATGATTAAAAAAAAAAAAAGATTTATTACCTACATCAGAATAGAATCAATGATTTAATGTCTATTTAAATGTAACAGCTGAGTCTTGGCACACACGAGCAGAATTGTAAAATGAGTTAAAGGTGTGACTTCACAGGTGTGTTGTGATGTGAGAATTGTCTTTGCAATGTTACATGAGGGAACCATCAGTGAGACTTAAAGCTCCATAAATCTTTTAAAACTCATAGCCCATTGCTGCTCCGTGGGAGGAATTTAAAGATTTGTTAAAGGTTAACACCTAAACCACGCTGAGAATAGACCTAAAATTGACATGTTACATTTTAAAGCGCCAACAGGTTTTACCCTTCTTATTTCTTTTTCTGTCTGTCTTTCACCTGAGCTCCTATTGGCCGTTTTCAGTGCCAGTCTCAGATTTCATTCTCTCTGTGTTCAGTTCACAATACACGACAGTTTGATAGAATCTTTGCCACCTCAATAGGTGGAGCTGCGAGCCTTGAATGCAGTCATGCTAATGGGAACAGTATTCTACACCAACCTCAAAATGTCGCTTGAAATTAAGGGGAAACTCCTGTAGTGTAATCCCAGCTACATGTGATACACAGATGCTTGTTGGTGAGCACTTCCCTGGAATTAGCAGACAGCATCACTCATCTGTCAAGTGTGTGTCCTGGAGGCTTTGAAACAGATAATGGAGCTGCTCTATCTGATGTTAGCCTCAGCTCTCATGGAGAGCCTGGAGGCCCCGCTGGGAGGAACAAAGACACAAACGTCTCCTAGCTAACAGGGATAAGTAGTACAGATTTCCTCTCTGCATGAGGCCTCTCCAGCTATTTGTTTGAGTACACAGACCCGGTTTAAACACAGACTTACAGGCTGTCTTTAGATTTTTTTTTTTTTTTTTTTTTTATCTTAACAAGCCGTCTGAAGGACCTATTAGGAAGCCTTTCATGCAGCTCCCTAATACGTCTGTCCTTTAAGATGTCAGAATTACTCATAACTTTGTCTGGGTGTTTAATTCTAGAGCTTTTAAGATGGTGTCTGGTGCAAATCTTGCTCTCACTCGCACATTAAAGTGTACCTGGCCAAAAATTTAGCAAGTGTGAATCGTAAAAAAATCTTTTGAAATTGAAAACTTTTTGAGCGTTGCCCAAATCTTTTCTCAAACATTTCAAATTCTTCAACACAATATAGTAACGTGGCACACTCTCCCCACCACTTATTAGCCTTGTGTGTGTTTGTGATTGTGTGGTCCAAACCCCTGTGTGTAGTCGCGTTACCTGTCTGTCAGTCATGATGTAATTTTGATGGGGGATTAGGGATTAGGTAGGACAGTTTCACTAGGGGATCAGTGAGTCAAAGTGAGAGCAGTCAGAGTCGAGTTGAGCTAAATGTGAGCACATTGTGCAGTTCGTTTGTGAGTGCAGGCTGTTTGAGCCATCAGCCAGTTGTTATTTTGTTATTTTCAGAATTTAAAACGCCTCCCACTGCCCCTGCTAGCCTGTAGGATTATCGTTGAACTTGAAGAGCTGTTCTTCGGCCCTCAGTCGTTACAATACAATTCAGGCATGATTTGAATATTTATCTCACGTGCCTCCTTGCTTGTATTGTAAATATTGCAACGCAAGCATATAAATTGTACAATCAGCTTTTTCCACAGTAAAATTGGTTTCCTGTCTGTATCAGCCCCGTGTCTGAACTTATATAATTAATCATGTGACAAATACATCTGCGTTTGTCGTTTGTTGAATCGGTGACAGCCACGACTTCCCACTGTTGCAGTTTTCAGCTTCGCCAACGATCACGTTTCCGAGTGTCGGCTTTTCTTCCCTTCGGCTTGTGAATGATGCATTCGCGACTTACATCGGAGGAAATCTGGCACTCGTGTTACACAGATTTGTACATCTGAGGACGAGCTTTATCTGAAACGTTTTGAAGAGCTGAGACATGCTGAATGAGCCGCTCTTTGAGTGAACACGGGCCCGATGAAGGAAATGTCAGATTGCAATTGAGCCGGGCTCGTTCTCCCCCAGATACACCTCTCTCTTTCTCCTCGTCCTTTTCTAAAGACTTTGGCAGATGGAGGCGTCTTTGTCTCACCAAAAGTTTTCCAACCTTGAAAAAGCCACCCCTCCTCAGTTTAACGAAGCCGAGCCACAACAGCGGCGTGGTAATGACTGGGTTGTGTACAACATTATCCCTCCCCCTCCTGGACAGAGCCTTTGTGTTCACCGCAGGCCTAGCTTCTCCTACCACAGAGCTAGGGAGGGGAGAGAAAACAAGCACGCCTCTCCAATGCTAACTCAATAATGACTTCCCACGGGGGAAAGAGAATACAGAGCTGTCTTTGAAGTGGCTGTGCAGCAGGAGGCTCTTCTGCACAGGCTCTGCCATACAGGAAGCTCTCACATGGGCTTTATAGAGCCAGGAACCTAAGCGGGCTCCATACGGGCTGCGCCTCTCATCAGTTGAGGTCACATTAACGTCCTGATATCTAGTTGTTATTGAGTGAAATTGCTCCAAGCAATTTGTCACTCATTGTTAACGCTTGACGACTCGCCGATCTCCGTTCACGTTGTTGTTGTTGTTGTTTTGCTCTTGTTTGGCGGAAAACCGCGAGACACCGACGTCCAGGTTAAACTGGGGACAGACGCAGTCTCCTACCGTGAACCTGACAGAGACTGAAATCTGACACTGGCACTGCCAACAGCCAAACGTCACGCACAGGTTTACAGGAAGTAATAGCAAGAGCGAGTGGTAAACAAGAGGAAGAGTAGAGTCTGAAGGACAGAGAAACTGCTGTCAAAGGCAGGTGTCACTTGGTAAACCGGTGCCCCGTTATTGTTTATGTCATCATTTAGGAGACCTCCAGTCAGAGCTCTTGTGATTGATTAGCACAGTGGAAACATCATTCTTAACAACGTTGTAACCTGTTGCCCACTGGAGCTTTGCTAAAATTTCCAGAAAGCTTACAAGGCCACGCGGTGGCAATTTGCCAAAGTGTCTTAAGCGGAAAATTGATTCGGGTTTCTGTTTTCACAATATGCCACATTCACACACGCAAAACCGCTGAGACTTTTGCAGTTTAAGGCGAATGTGGGAAAGGGGACTCTGGTTCCACATCCCCCACCCTCCCGCTCTCGTTTTGTATTACGAGGAGAACATGGATCCACTTGATACAACACAACTGGATTTGTTTACACACTCCCTCCAGAGGTTCTAAATGATTTCGTATCCTCTCTCATGCTGACTCTATGAATGCTCCCCTCACCAACGCAGGGAGCTCATTAGGGCTGCACGGTAATGAGGAGCCATCGAGGTGCTCAGCAGTGGGTTAATTGGGCCAGAGAGGGCAACGGGAACTTAGTGTGAAAACGTGAATACCCCCTGTACACACACCAACACCAGCGCAGCACACACACGCACACACTTTATCCTTCCCTGAATGGACATAGTCTGAGTCCCAGTGACCCACTGAGGTCAGCTCGTAATCACCATGGCAATGGGGGCGGCACACTGGCCTTAACCGCACAGGGGGACAAATAGCAACCACTTAAGTTTTTGGCAGTATGGCAGACATTCCCAGCGTGAATAATGTGCAGGCAGGGGCCTCTCAGCAATCTGATGGCTTTACATAAATGGAGCCTTGTAGGAGGACATTCATCAGCAATAAAACACCTTCTCTGTTGTGTCTCTTGTTCTTAGACATCTATAAAAGAATCTCCAGGATGGGAACATTGTTTAATATACTGCTTTATGAGGCCAATCTCTTCAATCGTTATCTTGGAAGACATTTATCTCCGCGGCCGTACTGTCGAAGCTCCCTCTGCCTGGGACTTTTGTTGACTGTATTGCAGTGGAGCTTTGTGCAGAGCTGCAGTCTGTTTGGTCATTTAAGGTCGTGCAGTGTGCTGGTGCCGTCGAGTGAAACAGAGAAGCCGAATATTGAAATCACTCTACCATCTGAACTATTAATCTACTATTAAAACAGAATTTATATATACACACACACACACACACACACACACACATATCCTCTGCAAGCTTAGCCTGACTGACTGATACCAACCTGTGCCTCCTTCTCCTCCTCCGTCTCCTCTGTACCGTAGGAAACCATTTGGTTAGCCTTTCAGTGTGTGAATGTGTGTGTAGAGTACAGTGTGTGTGTTTGCATATGTGGAGCACGGAGGAGGGGTCTGCACCTCTCTGTAATCCTTCTCAGTCTCTTATCAGCTCGCACAGGGAGAGCAGCGGTGGGGGAGGAGGAGAGCCGAGCCCATGTATCAGCTCCGCTCATCTTCCTACATTATTAAACATCCATATTTCCATATTTCATTGAGCCCCCCGCGCCTCAGCAAACTGCGGTGTACTTAGCATTCAGATGAGAATGGGATTTGGTTAATGGGTATGAGATTTGTAGATGGTTATCCCGTGGCTCTGTCTTTAGTGCGCTGCGCGGTCGGTCAGTCAGCTGGTGTTTCTCCTGGGTAGCGCTGATGAAGTTGTAGTTTGATGTCTCTGTTTTTCCTTTCTGTGAAGTCATCCAGCAGTTTTAAACGGGGAAGGTGAAACCAGATGGTCTTAACTTTTTTTCCTCCATGTTTCTTTCCTCCTCCTCATCGTCCCATCTGTCCATTTCATTCTCACAGATCCAGGAAGGTGACAGCCCTGGCTGGTACGTTACAAAAAGCCTCCCTGCAGAAGAAAGACCTGGAGCTGGAGCTCGACGAGCTGGAAGAGGCGGCGATGATGGTGGAGGAGGAGGAAGGAGAGCAGGGAGGATCCAGGAGTGCTCCGGCATCCCACAGTGACAGCAGCAGCGAATCCAGTGACAGCAGCAGCAGCAGTAGCAGCAGCAGCAGCAGCAGCAGTGACTCCTCAGATGAGAGTGAGGAGTCTGAGGGCGAGGGGCACGGCTGCACTAACAGTGCCGACGGAGGAGGTGGAGGGAGAGGAGGAGCCAGCCCTCCCCAGCTCCGACCCACCTTCATCTCCCAGGAGCCCCCGAGCGCTCTCGCATCAGCGGAAGGGAAACCTGAAGCCCACCCCTCGGGCTCAGCCGGTTGCAGCCAGCTGATCCAGGAGCTGGGGGAACGGGTGTCAGAGGAGCTGAGAATCTCCCAGCCCTCTCCCCCAGCGGACAGAAACTCTGCCCAGCCTCCTGCTGCAGCAGCAGCAGCATCTGAATTAAGATCAGAGGCAGACAGCAGTGGGACCTTCCTGGAGCCGAGTCCTCGCAGAAACCCTCTGCTCATTGTTCAGCCGCAGAAAGATGTTGATGAAAATGACTAAATGAAAAGACAGATCAAACTGGGGACGGATCACAGAGAGGCACGAAAGACTATAAACGGGGTTCAGGCTGCCGTGGACATCTCGGAAAAATCATGTGTTATCCAGACCCCAAAAGTCAGAGATAAAAAGATACACACACACACACATGGTATATTTACGATAAACTCCGCATTCATATGATTATCAATATGTACGAGTAATAATTCCGTAGACTATAATGTGTCATCTTCACAACACACATGCATGAGGAAAACGATGCTTTCTTGCATGACTAGACCTTATAGGAGCAAAGGAAAACGAAAGGCAAATGTTATTTACTCAAAATGTGACAGTAAACCTCCAACAAACACCTTCGCATCTAACTTAACCTGAACTACGATGCACGTGATATTTATATTATATCACATTTATATTTGGTCTGCAGTACTGCATGTCATTTTTCGAGTCCATTGGTCACAATTAGTTTGAACCTTGCAGAGCTTGTCCGTCATTTCATTTCTATTTTTTGGCACATTTAGATCACACCAAACTAAACTGTTAGTCCTTCAACCCGTTTTGAAAGCATAGCATTTTGTAAATAATAGTTGCTACGCGTAAATAAAGTTGCTATTGCACATGGCGTGTAGTGTCTCTCGTGTCCTCATAAGGTGGTGGTTGCCGTACAAACTTTACCTTATAAATCCTGTCTGCCCGTATTAAATGCTGCTCAAATATATTTCTTCTCTCCTAACCAACTTCTTAATGTCAGGGAGATAACAGTCAGTAACCTCTGCTGCACTCCTACGTTTCTATAGACCTTTAACAATAATGGGAAATACAGTCTGTATATACGCATTAGGCGCCGATGAGCAACACCATTCTTGTCATTCGGGGAAGCTGACAAGCATTTGTCACCGTTGGTTGTTGTGTATCTCTCTGCCAGAGCGCCTGGCAGAGGCAGCTTTTCTTTCCCTAATAAATAGTAGGCAAAGCACTAACCCCTTACTAAAGCCTTAGCATTGATTGAAGTGGAAAAGACTCTGTCGGCACTAAAGAGGGCTCGGGAACACGCTGGAGTGATTGATTCATCTGCCGTGAATGGAGGAGCGCCGTCGACACAGCTCAATATCATCGGCTGCGTCTAGCAGGCGAGAGAAAACAAACAAGGAAGCACATGTCAGGCAGATAGATGAGGGCTGCGAGCGAAGCCGCAGCACGGGAGCCGTTTGTTTGAGAGATAAGAGCACCCCGGGGCCCGAGGCAGCCAAGAGATAGAGGAGCAGAGGGCAGCACAGCACGGCACAGAGAAAAGACAACACAGAGCAGCTGAGAGGAGTCACAGAGCAGCGCTAACCGTAACATCCACATCTCGTCTGGACTAACGTTATTACCCTGAAACGGTTTCATACGCGCTGCCTGTAATTGAAGCAGAAAAAACGAGAAAAGAAAATGATCCAGATTTGTAGAATTCTAACTGTCGGAGTGTGTGTGATCCCAGCTCATAATCAGGTGAAGGAGTGATTGATCAAGCGCAGCATCGCCGCTGGCTTTTCCAGGGGAATTTCATCTCGTGCCAACGAAGGCAGCTAAGGACCCACCGGTGATGATGGCTCCTTAGGTAGGTGGTGTCAGTGCTATTGTGTTACGGAGATGGATGGTGTTGTTAAGCACCTCCCAAGAAGAGGCAGCCTCCTCGCAGGAACCCCCTCGGGAGAACGCACCGTCATCCCCGTGACTGAGATGAGTTACGGCGGAAAAGTCGGCCCATTTAAAACCCCCTTCAATCCGGGGGACCCGAGCGCTGGAACGATGTGGCCGCCGCAGGCAGCGGTACCTTCTCCCCACCGGGGTTTCGCATTGATTAAGTGACACCGGGCTCCAGTGCTGTTTTTCATCTCAAAGAGGACTCCATATTCCCCCATTAGCGCAGCCATTGCCGATCCTGACCGGGCGACACTTCACTTGGTTCTTCCGCAATTAATACCCGGAGCAGGCAGACATTTTTCAAGGGACTGGGCCGGCGGTTTAATGAATGTAACTGATAAATTATACAAGGCAGTAATTAATGGGATGTGTACGCTCTATTTTGACTGGGATTTGATAAATCAGCCTCTTATCCCTGTAGCGAGCGTGGCCTTTGACTCTGAAGGTCTAAGAACCTCGTGTAATGCGTCGGGGGGTCAGCCTTCCCGCAGAGCGCGTTTGCTACCTTTTCAATTATGCCATCGGCAATTAAACGCGCAATAAAAGTCAAAGAGGACCGCAAACCCCATCGGTCTGAGCGAAGAATGGGGCCGCGTGACGTGCCGGATGAGGAAACGAGAATCACGGAGCGCCTAACGACTCCGCGAGAAGCATTTACATGTGTCGCGTCCTTGCGCCGCCGCGGAGTCGAACGGCGGAATGATCTCGCTAATAGGATAACGCGTTTCCTTCCTTGTTTTTGTTTTTCCGAGCGGGGGAAGGTGACGGTAAGGACAAGGAGGCGACGCAGCCGCTCTCCCTCCCGACACGCCGCCTGTGGTCGATTGGAATAGAAAACTCAATCTCCCCTCGCCTTCCGGAGAGCCAAAGTGATTCTGGTGCTTGAAAAGATTAATAGCTCTTGAGAAGGAATGAATCAGGTGCTCTCCGGGGCTTGACTCCTTCAATGGGTGTGCAAATAAAAATCCTTTTGTGCGCCCTCCCTCACGTGGCCGCGTCGCCTCCCC
>OMNV01015963.1:93638-120444 GCA_900303265.1 Brotula barbata | reverse complement strand
TTCATGTATCTGGAAGGACACAGGATGCTCCTCAGTCGGACTAACTGGCACTTAGGATGTTTCTCCGTAACAAAGCCATGAAACTAAAAAAAAAAAAAAAAGCATAAAAGACATGTTAGCTTTGAACATGTGACAGATAAGAATGCAACTAAAACGATCTGTGCTGTCCATACTTTACAAGGTGCTACAAGCAGTACTTTGTACTTCATCTTACTGTCCAGTATTTTATGTTTTTATACAGATGTGTTGTGTATGGACCAAACATCAGATCTCCATTTCAGATAAACATCCAGCTGTTACCATCGTTTATGTTTTCGAGTTATGTAGGATTTAACTATCTAGAATATATTTCTGTTGAATATATTTTAATGTTTCTAGAAATACTTACTTTTTTTGCCAAATTACATATCAAAGTTTCCTCAGTTTAAGACAACTACAGTGAAAGAAAAGAAATTTAAAAATAGAGCTCGGCCCACATTTGGTGTCAGAATAAAAACTCAGTGCTTTTGGCTTACTTGTCCTATAAACACAATTGGCTCAGTCTTTGGGGTTTAACAGTCGTCACTGCACCAGTGACTCCTACAGGTCGTTTGGGGTGCTGGCATGGAGGAGTGCAGGGGTCACGGGACCGCAGTGGGAGCCTCCCTTGTGTTTCGTGGTCCCAGCAAAGCGACATGATTGTTATTTTTTCCACCCATATTCCGACAAGAAGGCCGTGAAGTGTTGCACTTCTTTCCCTCCTTCAGCTGGGCCTCAGTGACGCAGAAATGCACAAATTGGCTCAAACATTGCAGCATAGTAAACAGCAGAAGGACAATGTTTGTCCAGAGAATTTATCTTCGACATTCACAACAAAGCTTTGAATGCTCTAACTCTACCGTGAACATGAAACCGAGTCCCAGAATTGGACAGCAGAGGATGTGCAGGCACCTATTTAGTCAGAAGCCCAGTTTTTTTGAGATTTGTTAGCGCAATGCTTGCGTTTTTGTTTTCTAAATGAATATGAGCTACTCCTCCTTTCAGCATACATACTGTACATGTAATCAACTCAAATTCCTGATATTTGCTGAATCTCACTTTTAATTGCCGGCTCTGTTAAAACGTCACGGAGCTGACGGTGAGGTGGTGGATTGTGTGTTGTTTGCGGTACTGCATGGTGAAACATTTATAATTATGTATACAATACATGAGTCTGATCGCTATCCTTTACATCCCAAACAAGCCCGTACTGTCCCCACAGAGAGGCCTTCTTGTCGGAATAGGGATGGAAAGAATGTTGTTGTTTACGCTTTTCGGCCTCTAGTTTGATTCCGATCCAGAGGAGGTCTAGATCTGGGTTTTATCTTGAGCCACATGCGTGCTCCTCGGGCAAGACCGACGCGTGCCGGTGAAAAGAGGCGAGTGGTGTAGATTATGAATCGAGTCGGTAGCAGTGGCAAGGAAACTAAGAGCAGAGAAACTGGTCATTTAGAGAGAGAGGGTGAAAAATTAATAAGAAGAATATCTCGGCCTAAAGGAGATCCAGAATCATAAAAAAGAATTACATTTTGCACTTATAATAAAGACGATGCTTAAAGATCTAGGGATGTATTTATACTCTACGCCGCTGCATTTCTTTGACGTACACCTGCTGGTCGCATACCCATACTTTGTCATAGTTAACGGCAGTCTGGAGGGTGAAATACTATTTCCACTAGAGGGCAGTGTTTGGGCTAAAACATAATTGTCCCTAATCAGCCATGGAACACCAAAACAACTTCAGTGTTTACTATCAACAATGCACAACACAAAGTATAAAGAAACATAGCGAGTATGGAGGTGATTTTAACAGTTTTATGGTGCTTTGGATGGGGTCGAACAACTTTTGCTCAACATTTGGAGTTTCTTTTCACGACCGAATGTTTCTGTCGCTTCATTTCTGAGGCTACTCGACCAACGGAACAATACTGCCCTCCGCAATTTTTATAGGTACCGCATCTTGTGGGCACATTGTTTCTGGATGATGTGCACACTTTATTTATTTTCCCCAACCATAGTCCGACAACAAGTATCGACCAGTTGGTATCACATGACACAGAAATGTCCCATTTCTTTGTCGGTGTGGTGAGAATATGGCTACATAGTTTCAGGATCAGGCTACATAACCCTCCCTACCCCCAACACAAAAAGTATACAAACTTTGAGTATCTGTAGGTTTTCCTTAATACAGATTGGGGAACAAAAAAAAACCAACACGCACAAACAAAACTTGAAAATAACGCTTGACGTGCATGGCCGCCATTGTGTCTAGTCGGATGCGACATTAGAGTCGAGTATAAATGCTTCTAAAGAAGCAAAGAGGAGTTGAAGCCAACATTAGTGCCATTTGTGCAGCAGTAGAAAATGCCTGGCATGAGGCAAATAGAGTAACACTTTACTGAGCTGCCCAGAGATCTTCCAGTAGTCGCTCTAACGCTGTGACATAGAACTTTGTGGCTGTTTCTGTGTTTGGCTTCAGCTTAAACTTCACAGCATGACTTCACTTCTACCTATTGCCTCGATAAACTGATATTTTTGATACTATTTTTCTTCTCTAGTATGAGCAGAGCTGTGCTGATGTTCTCCGTAGGCTCAGGTTGTTCTAAAGGCTCAGACAGACTGCGAGACTACAGCCACCTAAGCAGTTTCACGGAATGAGAAGTACTGAAATTTGGTACGATTTTTGATACTGGAGGTGGAACGTTTGGCGAAAAGACACAAAATTTTGGCTTTTTTTCAGTTTTTTTGTTCTTAAAAAGCTAAGCTACAGCTAAACTATATGAATAAGTGAGCACGATCCATCTAAAGGATGTGATGGATGGATTCTCTGGGTTCACTGGGTCTTCGGGTCTTTCTGGTCTCGCCCAGGTGACTCAGCCTGGCCCTGACTTGCAGTCTTGGCCCATGGATCATCCCTCTTCATCCAGAACCATCTGAAGGTTCTAATGGCTGTCCTTCTTGTGACCTCTGTGTTGTTCTAAAAGCTCCTGGTGCTTGACATGCTTCCTCTTGTCTGCCTCCTCCATACCATCTTCCCAGGGTGCTGTCAGTTCTGTTATGGCGGGTTGTTTGGAGGTCTCAGAGAGAACAACCGCATCCGGCCGAAGTGGCGTTGCTACTATGTGGGCTATAAACTCCAGCTGCTCTTTCAGGTCAACCTTTAGCTGCCAGTCTTGAGCGGTGTCTTGCAGGCCTGGCCGTGTTCTGGGCTGGGTCAGGGGTTCTCTCCTTTTTCCCAAAGGTGCTTGATGGGTGAGGAGAAACTCTCTGCTTTCAGCACCTCGTGGTGTCACCAATAGTAGTGTCCAGGTGCATTAAGAATTTCTTACTTTAGACTCTACTTTTCCTCAGCAACTTGCAAAAACAATCAGCACACGCTAACTACAGTTATTAATTTTCACTCTTTTTGAGCAAAGGACTGTCGTGCTGTACGGTACAAATATTGCCATCGTCTTTGAATAGTAACAGTATAATTTGTGGACACAATAGAAACGAGACTAGTTTAAATTCTGTAAATAGTAAAATAGTTCAATCTTAGCTTCAATGTTGCAATTGGGAAACGCTAAAGTGAAAGGGAAACTTATTTCAAATGGAGGCTGTTGAATGGATGCTGTGGAGCTTGAATTAAGTTCACTCAATATTTTTTCAGATCCTCGAACAAACCCAGTGTGATGTCTCTCCGAATGAAGAACATCAAGTTTGATCTATGATGCATCATAAGAAACTTGTCGTGTGAACGCTCACCACCATAACAGGGGAAAAAATGTTAGCAATCAGCTACAGAGAAAAATACTGCAATGTAATGTTTAGCGTTTCTGATTGATGACAAAGGATTTGTCACGCTCATTAGCTTTCACTGAATATCACAGTCCGTAGGAGCCTTGGAAAGCTGTGCACTGGAGATAGAAAGCCAATAAATCCTTCAAGCAAGGGGGAGGTAATGAGGTGTTTCTCCATGTAAGGATTTATCACGGTGCACATTGATCTGATGTTAGCTCACCATGGTTCCAGCTGGAATCGTCTTTACTTGGCTTTAACTCATCGCTCAGGGCAGGGAGAGAGACACAACACTTATCACAGAAGAGGTGCTGGACAGAATTATGGAAAAAGCCACAGAAAATGTTTCTTTTTTTGTCTTGTTTACTTCTAAAAAAAATCTCTGTTATGCAGAAGGTCTGATGGAAGAAAATAGGATGTAAATGCAACTTTTATATCATTATTATTATTATTATTGTTCAATTTCCCCTCAAAGCATCATTAATGGTTTAAACATGGCATAAAAAAATGTGGTTCTTCCATTTATTTGCTGCCTTTATTTTGTGTACTGTTTACTCATCAGGAGCCTTGTTTATAACTGCAGTATTCAAGGAAACTTAATGGACCCAAAGACAAAAGGACAATAAAACAGTACAAAAGATATCAGTCTGCTGTAGTTCTTTCCACACGGCTCATCGGATTCCAAATACAGCGCCAGTAAAGGGAACAGACGGCAATTTAGACCTGCAAGATCCATCCACTCTGATCATGTTGATCATGTGATCTGTGTATCAGTCTCGTGTTCAACATGATGTCTGGACCTACACTTTGTCACACTCTTACATAGTCTTGACCTATGACAAAACTTATTTAAGTCTCCATAACATTTGAGAAACATGTCCAATCATGTATGAAAGTTTCAGTGACGTTGGAAACTTCCATACTTTTGATGACACTTGAAACGTCAAGGTTCAAAACTCCCCAAAGTTTTAGTGACGTTCAAAACTTTCAAAAGATTTGATTATGTTCAAAGCTTTCACAACTTTTAATGAGTTCTGTCCTGATAATGCCAGAAACGTCCTCAGATTTTGATAAACGTCAAACCTTCTTATAATCCTTCAATTTTGTGACATTGCCTAAAAGTCACGGTATTAAAAAAGCTTTAAAAAGTTTTGAAAGTGAGTCTCTTAAGTTGCAAAGAAAACGAACACTGATGTCTGTATTAAGTTCTCAGTTTCACGTTTTAAATGCAGTGTAACCGATCTACTTGCAGTAAGTGTGTTCTGTAATGTTGTAATGCAGTTTGCGTCTGTGTGTGTTTTCAAGGGGAGGGGTGCCTAAACAAATGTTTTCCTGGCAGAAACACACACACCATATTCATGTTACTGTTATGCTATCATCCTGTAACTACGCTGTTTATTTAGCAGTGCCGGTGACGTCTTGTCTCTGCTGTTGATTCACGTTGGACAGGACGTCATCTGTTTCAACGTGTAAGGTGAGACAACACAAACCCTGATGATGGAAATGATATTTTTTACTTTATGACAGCAGAGAATTCTTCTAGTCGGTGAGTTAACAAGCAGAATCTGGATGTGGAATGAAATTATTTAAAATATTATCTTTAAAAGGCTCTAACATTGTTCTGACTACATTGTGGCCATGTTGTGGCCGCTGCATTTTTATGTACATATCTTAAATTTCATTTTTTCCCTTTTAGTTTTTAATTTATATAAGTCTCTCCCTATGGTTGTGGCAACCTTTTCTCAAGTCATGTTAAGAGTTGATAAAACACCATTACATTTTTTTCTTTCATTTGCTAATTAAATTAAATCTGTACTGTAAAAATCCTTAATTGGACAGAAAGGAAAAAAATTCTTTGGCGAAAATTTAGATTTTTGGATCACAGGAGCTGGTGAAAGTTCAGCTTGTAGCTTTATTTCAGTCTTTGCTTTTCATTGACAGACCAGTGGAGGCGCCATAGAGCAGCGATGAATGCATAATGTAACGCAACAGGTTTGCAACATGAATCTGAAACAGAACCTCGTAGCCCAATGTAACCCACTGTAACCCACTGTAGCCCACTGTACACAGAAACTTTATTACTATAAATCAGCACCAACACAAGGTGGCAACAATATCCCCCCCCCCACACTGCAGGAAATGTTGCATTTCTGACTTGGTTTTGGACAAATGTGGTCATATAGTTCTAAATTCAGTGTACAGAAATGTAAATATATATAAATTTTTAAGAATTGTATGTCTTCTTCACTTCCAGCATCTCGGTCCGAGCTCTTCTTCTGTATTGGTTATAGACTGCAGACTCCCCATCTCCTTGTCAGAACAGGGGTGGATGTCAAGGCAGCTTTCTGTTGAATATACTGATTGATTGTTTTCATGAGTCACACCCGTTGGTGGAAAGCATATTAAAAGGACTATGGTTGCAAGAAAAATGTAGCTAAATTCATGCATTGGCTCTAGAATAAACCACGTTCTCCTATTAAGAAAATGATAGATTTTGTTTAACGTTAAATGACGATGCAGACCTTAAAGGATCTCTTCAATACCAATGACCTTTATTTAATATCACAGTTCAGTCATAGTTTTATTGTATACAATAAGTTAAAATCATATGGCGTCATAAAGTAATTATATTATCATATCTATGATTAATACGGCCCCACAGCTACAGCACAAATCAAACATTCAGAATAATATTAATAATCTTTATGGCAAATTATCGGTAAATCCCTAAATCTTCTTGCTCTGTTTATAAAAACTTTCATATGCAGGATGTCCAGAAAGTATTTTGTACAAAAATCTACATGGGAAACAAACCAATAAATGTTGGATTGTGAAAAATAAACTGTGGCAATAATTTAAGATGATGAATTGAAACTCTTTTATAATCAATAATATTCAATACTACAAAAGTACTGGACAAGCTCATATAAAAATAAACTTCAAATATTTCAGTAACATGATACAGGTGGGATCAAGTCGGTATTCTGCAAGTCTCAGGTCTCAAGTCCAACATCAAGTCCCAAGTTAATGAATTTGTTTTGTGTCCACTTTAGGGCAAACAGTTTATGGTCTTAAAATGGGCTTTGTATACATTTAATGAGACGTTTCACATTAGGAGCCCATCAATATGAGTATATCATGTAAAATAGGGATAAAAACAAGTAAAAAAAAATCTTACCCTAACTTTTTTTTTTGTAATTTTCCTTTAATTTCTCTGTGTCCTCGATGTGTTGGGTATCATTTTATATACATTTACCCAGAATACATCCTGATGTATTTGGTATCTTTGGAAACTCCTGGCATTTGCATGTTTTGAGTGTACTTCTTTACATACTTGCTTATGTATTTTTGCATGTACCTGAAGGATCAAATTGTATATTCACTAGGGGGTGGACTAAAAGCCAGATCATTCCTGGTCAACAGACAACATCTGCCTTGAGAATTTCCAATTTTGCACAACGTAATCAAACACGGCAATGCTCCAGGAGATGCTGAAATTAGTTTCCCCTCAAAGCTCTCTGCCTTGTTGTCTGTTGTTTGTTTTTGTATCTGCCTGAAACTTCGTCTTTCTTTGTTTCTGACACTGCCGTTCACGTGGGTTTTGAACTTTGTGGATACTTCACATTGATTTAGAATGACTGCATTTTCATTGCTGTGTTTGTGCTCTTAGATTTGTTTGCAGTTTGTTTTGTATGTTTTTGTTTGCTCCATTATGTCATAACAAGTAAACTGAAAAACATTATTTTATGTTTAGTTACCAGGCCTGTAGGACCTAATGAACCCTATGGATCATTGTTATTTTTTTCTTTGGCTACTAATATTTACAGTGCTCTCCATGTATGCCCTCCACTGCATTCTCTCAGCTACTTTATGTTATGGAGCAACGCGTAAGCCACCACCTTTGTCAGAAGGCACCGGTGAAGATATTTACAAATATCCAGGTAGCCAATTGTATAACTAAATGATGTCAAATTTCCTGATAATCATGACATTAATGTAAATGCAGGAGAGTCAAGAAAAAGAATAATGTTCTCAGCAGTTATCGCCAGTCATCCGATACGCTGATGATGCGTTTGGTTATACCAATAATTAACTTCTATCATCTGTAATGTGTAAGATATTGTATGATGTAGAGCTAACTGGTTACTCTTCAAGTATCTTGAATACTCTTGTTACACAGGATGCAGAATGCTACCAGCTCCATGGATCAACAAGGGTTGATTCTCCTACAGAAGACGGACCTGGTTAGTGATAACTCCAAATGCTGCAACCTACAAATAACAATATTAGTGAATGAGATCAGATATTATTTCCCTGAAAATCATATATTTAACATTAGAGGATCACTGAAACAAACTTTAACAAATTTCTCACTTCCTATTGTGTGCATCTTGAATCAGAGGATGATTGATAGAACCAGGATACGGGAATGAAGAGCTGATTTTAATTGAGCCAGAGTCAAGTCAAAAGTCATTAGCTTGAAATCAGTCAATTCTGGAGTGACAGATTTGCTAACTTCACGTCAGGTTTAACTTGAGTCCACACTCAGGTCCGTGGTGTCTTTGGTAGCGAGACTTGCAATCCATTACGTATGTGCCTTAATTTCATCGTTACAGTTCACAGAAGGCATTGGCTTCTTAATCAGGAGAAAATGGAAGACATCCAGCTGGCCGAAAACTGAAGACAGTTAAATTTCACAGACCACATGCGTGGCGTTAGATGCATACGTAGGGCCTCAGTATACGCAAGATAAGACAAAAAAAATAAGATAACACAGTAAAATGTTGTGAACCCTCTGAAAATTAGTCATTTTTTTATAGATTTAGTTTTCATTCTAAGAATTTTAATGTTTCTAAAACAAAACTAGAATATGTGAAAAAAAAATCTGAGAAAACTTTCATCAAAATAATTACAAACGTTCAGAAGGATTCTAGAAAAAAGTCTGAAAAACCCTGCAAAATATTCTAGAATAGGACAACAGTGCCAAAGATGAAGAATTAAGGATGTTATGATGTTGATTTGTTTGGGATCACCCGCAACTGTTACATTTCACAGAATTATCGGAGTTGTTGTTGACTGACATGCATATATAATACCTACTACCATTAGACTGTGACTTCTGTTGTATTCTAGAACATTTTTACCAGCCTGGTCTTTCATCTTCTCATCTTACATCCTGTGAACTATAAAGAGGCTTTGAATCTTCGAGTCTTGATTCGTGGAAGACGTGTTTTTGCCCTGAAAGTTCTACTTTTAGGGCAACAGGGCTTTGAGGCTCACCAGGGCCTTAAATAGAGCCATCAGTGAGGCCAGGTTCTGGTTTTGATTTTTGCGAAGAAACTCGAAAGACTTGATGTGCGAGCTGGATTAACCAGAGTGTGAAGCCGATCCTTTAGTGTTTATGGACATCTGCCAAAGTTTAGACTCATTGTCTGTTGAAACAAGTCCTCGGTCCCATCAGGAGCCATCGATAGACAGCCTGCTGATATGAGAACACGGATC
Organism: Brotula barbata; assembly: GCA_900303265.1. Classification (NCBI taxonomy): domain Eukaryota; kingdom Metazoa; phylum Chordata; class Actinopteri; order Ophidiiformes; family Ophidiidae; genus Brotula; species Brotula barbata. The sequence goes on along the minus strand of OMNV01015963.1, from coordinate 111,147 downwards.
AGTGTCTCATGCGGTCTTGGTCTTGTGGTGGGACCTGCTGGTGTCTCTTCTCTCTCTGCAGGTCTTGGTATCTGTCATGGAAGAGGTTCAATCTGCTCTCAAGCTCGTCAAAGCTCAGGTGCTGCTCCTCCGGGTGGCGGTCCTGTTTTTGGTCAGTCTGGGTGTGATGAATATGATGGTTAGTCTGCCCGTCCTGTCGGTCGTTGAGTTGGTTCTTGTGCTTGTGTAGAAACGTTGTGTGGTAAGTTGCAGCTGAAATAAAAACAGGGAAGTGAGTCAGGAAAGAGAGGAAAGTGAGTTTGGAAGTATCGTGCTGCAATTCTTAATGTCAGTACTCACGACTCATGCAGGTGACTTTGGGTGTATCCCAATGGCCGTTGGCCCGGCAACGTATGGTGGGCGGGTATCTCTGGATGAAGCCTTGCTTACAGTGGTAGCGAATTAGGGAATTGATCTCATAACGAGGCTTTAAGGCTCCAAACACTCGCGCATCCCTCACCATTGGGGGCTGACTGCATGACACTGAAAGGACATCGGTAGAAAATCATCTTCTTTAAACACATATGATGCGATGAAAACCATACCGTCAAACTACAGTACCGCAGGTTTTGAATTACAAACTTGTTCCCAAAACATACAAATTGGAATATTCAATGGACATACTTCTTAATTTTCTTAAAAGTTATCGTAACACTTCCAACACCAGTTAACAACTCTCACTTAATTTCGTGATTTTTCTGGGAGCAGGACAGGGAGCTCTAAGATTTAAAGACCACAGATTTCCCTGTAGATTGTCGCTTTTATTTTGTCAGAGTTTAAATTATAAACGTTAGTGTTGTCAGTGGACGGACAAACTAATACCCAGCACAATGAAACATGCTGTTTCCTCATCATTTCTTTACTTAATCTGGGCTTTTACATTATTTATTAAGTTTAAGGGTCAGTGGACTGCATTTCTATAGTGCTTTTCCAGTCTGTAGACCACTCAAAGAACTTTATGATGTTTGCCTCACGTTCACCCATTCAGCCTCTAACCATGCAAGGCCAACTTGCTTGTCCGGAGCAAGTTGTTAGGACTTTGCTCAGGAACCTTCAACATGGAGGACGGAGGGTTTGAACCGGCATCCGATCGCTGGGTGATTGCCCTAACCTCCGAGGCCATTCTGTCTTCTGTCAATTTAATATCTAGATCCAGAATAAAAAGATCTTTAAATTTCACAAAAATACTCCCAAGGACATTTGGTTAAAAATGCTTCAACTGATAAAAACGCTGACTCGTTTTGACAGAAATCTTGAGTGCCGTATAGATTGATTGTTCCTTTCCCGATCAGCACATGGGAATCAGGTGAGCTAATGAGCTCATTTGGAGCTCCACATTTCAAAACAAGAATTAAATCAAACAAATATATATGAAATTTTGACTATAATTAGATGCCAATCTATACTGGAACCAAACTCACATAGACAGAAAAATAGGATAAGTTTATACTTAATGCCATTTTCTAGAGGCATGTTAAATAGGATTCAAATCGATATTTAAATGCAGAATTAAGGGGATTAAGGGGTGTTAAGTGAGGGCGCCAGGATTTATTCTTCATTCAGATCTTTTTGTCTCATTTCTGGTGATTTATAGATCTTTGTTCTAGTTATCAAAATGTTACCTTTATATTTATTCTATGATTCAGACTGTTTTTAGAATTTGTTCCCCCAGATTTTTTTTGTGGAATTTGCTATACAGAGTAGAAAATTGTCAGATTAGGAAAAATTAAACAATCCAAGCCATCTTTTACAAAACATTTCCAGACCTGGAAATCTTTTTTTTTTCTTCAAAATTCTATCCATGACCTATCCAGGATTCTAACAGAAAATCCAGGGTTATCATAGAAACGTGCATACCTGTTCCCTTCTTGCAGGTGAATGTGAGGTGGTAATTGCACGGTACGTCATTCCACTGTCCTCCCTCATGCCAGATCATCACCACACAGTCCTCTCCGGAGTGGAAAAAACTATCCGGCTGGTTTGGCCTCCAGTAGTCATATTGCTGAAAACAAATCAAATCAATTCTTGTTAGAATCAAGACTCTTATCTTATATTAAAATTTCTAAATATTTATCTTCAGTTTACGGTTTCAATTGTATTTTGCTGTGCAAAAGTTAGTACAGAACCTCTGGAAAAGATGTGTATTTCTAACAGTGCTAGGCTAGTCCACAGCAGAGGAGCAGAGGACGATGTCGCTAAGTCCCATGGGAAAAAAAACCTTCGTAGAGGCGCATTTCGGATTCTCTTGGTAGGGATGGAGCTTTGTTAAGCTTGAGAATTGTGGAGTCACAAAAGAGACAGAACATTTGATCGGATTTGTTTTCATGCTATTTCACTTGTTATCCTGTAAACACATCTAAGTTTGAGTTGCTGGCTTTGATGAATGTTGCACAGTTACTGAACTAACATAACCTCCAAAAAGGTCGTGTTTTCATGTTGGTCTGTCTGGTAACAGGATATCTCAAAAAGTTATTAACAGATTTCATTGAAACTTTTCCTGCAGGTTGAGAATGAGCCAGGGGAGAACCCACTGCAGTTTGGTTCCATCATTGGAGGGCTGTTCGGGCTTGGTGGAGGTATGTGCAATGTGGCGACTTTAACTCACTGAAATTATCTAAATGCTCAAAGTAAGATTAGCTGTTATATAAGGATGTCACAATGCCATCAACTTTTACATCCTTTGACAAAATCCATCTCCAAAAAACAAACAGATCAAAATACAAGTAGGGATGAGTCACTAGTACTTAACATATATAGTTACATTATACACCGCAGAGTGTGCTATAATGGAGACTGCACGTGTATGGGACAGGAATCACCAATCTTGCATCCATACGCGAACAGGAGGCGTCTAGATGAAGAGTGAATGTAATTCCCAGACAAACCTGACAGTGGAGCCAAACAGCCAAACATTTTGCTGTTGGTGGAGCCAAACAGTATGTCAGCTGTCATTAAACTCTCCTTTCTGTTATTTACAGGGACTTCCACTAATTATCAGCATCGGGTTGTATTCACAGAGTTGCAACGTAAAATCTGATCTCAATGATACACAAGTATAGATGTTGCGCCTGTAGAAAACGTGGATAAACTCTGTGTACAGACTCAACTGGAGTGAGGGCGTGCCTCCAATCTGAGAGATAACGCATTACAACATCGGCTGTCTTCCTCTTTCCTCATATTCCTCCACTGCTCTGCATTACTAAGCACACATTCCTCATCAGCTGAGCGTTCCAGTGTGACGATGTGTCATCATCACAGAGCCCTAATCTGAGTGTTTGGAAGAAATAAGGAGTGTTGAGCAGCAATGCTTCGTCCCTTTGTCCAAACTGCAGCTCTGTCCCAGTTGTTAGATTGTTCTGTATGTTTCAGTGATCACAATGTTAACAAATTTCAGTGTCTTGAAGTTGTGTTTGTTTGTGTTTTCACTCTGCAGGACTCTTTGGAGGCACAGGGCCACACGTTAAAATGCGAAGGTCTGATTGTCTCACCATTGGTCTGCCGTCAGTCCACCTGAAGTCTCGCTCGAACATTTTGTCATTGAGGCCAATCCACTGGTAATCATGGCCCAGACCTACGGAGAAACACACAGATAAGGTACTTGGCTCAGGTAAGGCAGCTCAGTGACAGATGCTGCTTGGAAACAATAAAGCCAGTCAGTTGTTTAGCACTGCATTCTGAAGTTGAAAACCATTGTCATGTTTTTCAACTGAACTTTGTGCAAAACCATCACTTAGTATTCAAAAAGCATCTGCAACTGTTTTTTTAGGTGCAGATGAGTCAAAACCACAGCATCAAAACAACAACAACATAATTATTGCACGTGCAAAACAGGCAAATGCGCACACGAAACATGACTGGCTCTGTGTTTCATGAAGACTTCCTTGCTCACGCAGGTTGACATCTGCTGGCGGGGATCGAGTGCAGACTGAATCGCATCTTCGCTCTTACAATTGGCTGCAGGGAAAGCAGGCAAACGTGGCATGAGAAACAAAATTTGCGTGTCAGCCTGTTTTCCTCTCGAGTTGAGAATCTGCACCCATGAATTCTGTTGTTGTTTTGACGCCATCGAAAAAATGTGTTTCTCTGGAGGCCAGACTGCAGGATCGCACCTTGGAAATCACAGAAATGTGTCTCCACTCTGTACCGAGTGTCTGAGTTCATGCGTTGTTCTTCATGAGCGTCAAAATACGCAACGAGGGAATGTAGATTGATGTAAATAGGGGAAGAAGTGATTTCCTATTACTGGAAGAGAGCACACACGCGTGACAGAAGCAGGAGGAAACCTGGCTCATTGTTAAAAGTCTGATGACGCACAGCGCAAGATCGGATCAGATGACTATGATGCTATTTATCCTGGTGAGTCATGGTGAAGAAGCATCAATAACGTTGCATTAGATTAAAAATACACTTCACGTGTGTTTCCCTACTCTCCATTTCAGAGTGTATTCTCGGTCTGTCTCGTGGTTTCCTCCCAGTCGGACATAACCACAACACCTATGGGGGGACTCTAAGGCATCAGACAGCCTGATTAGATGCTCGAACCACGTCAGCTGGCTTCTGGGTCCTGTTGGTGACTCATTGTGAGCAAACCAAACAGGGACCAAAAATTCAACTGGAAACGGAGTGGCACCCCTGGCCAATGTAAAATTAAGAAGCTTGTCCATCTCTGATCAGCACTACAAGTTGCTCAGATGACAAAAAAGGAGAGCGAGCATCAAAGAGGGACATCAGAGAGGGACATCAGAGAGGGACGCGTGGAGCCACGTGGACCTGCTGCGTTGGTGTTTTGTAGGCATCACTTAGTGTGGCAGCAGGAGGCAATGAACAAACCGCGGAGCAGGAAGCAGAGGCAGCATCAAGGCCCAGCAGATTTCAGGAACAACTACAGCTCATTTCATCTCAGTCAGTGCCTCCACCAATAAAATGGGAAATGGGGTTACTCTACACCCCCTCCCAGCCTTGAGCCTGAATATTGCGCAGACACAGAGCTGTTCTGTGATTTACTACGGAAAGTCTCTGTTTACACTACACGAGGCTTTAGAATCTCCCAAACATCACTCACTGGATTAGAGAACAGATGTGTGTCTCTTTAAAAATTGTTGTTTTCTAAATCTGTGACTGGAGTTTCACTGCTGGAAACTTTTCTTAGAAGCATGTCATCTCTAGTGAAAGGGATATATGATATATATTTAGATTTGGTGCCTAAACTGGAATATACTGGAATTTAAAATGAATTTAATGAATTTTAAAACCTGATGGTGGTTACCTCAAAGTTTAAAATGCTTCTCGCCAATCCCTCTACCCAGACTTACGGTTGACAAAGAGCTGCTCTTCCTGTGACAGGATGCTGACCAGGTGGGCACCTTGCAGGCGGCACTCCCTCTCTGCAGCGTCCCACGTCCGACGGCGCGTGAAATATTTGTAGCAGTGAGACTGATACTTCTGCCATCCGACTCCACAAACCTCAGTGTCTGCAGAGAGTAAGAACAGAGTGCAAATAAATATCACTAAAATCAATTAAAATGTTCAAACGTCATTTTTTTTTAAAGAAATAGTGTTAAAAGGGTGTTTTGGTAAATCAGTGCAGTTCTCGGTACACGTATATAAATAAGGGCGTCATCTGCATATAGTGAACTTCCATACAGCAAAATAGACGACATTACATTTCTACGCACAGTTCTGTTACTTTCAATGGGCCATTCTACAGCACATACAGTATATCATCTTTATGACTGCAGTATGAGCCACATGTTGAACTCTCAGGCCTGACAAGAGAGAGCGAGTGAAAAAGGTACAGCTTGGTAGAAATGACTCTCTCTCGCTCTCTCTCACTACACGGTAGAACATTAATCCTCGCAACTCTCCATTTGTGCCCAACACTATCTTACCTATTTTTCCTCATCTTTAAAACTAAAGTCATCGCTTGGATTCTTTGGTTAATCAATTAGGTTCCACAGTCCTGAAAAAACTGCAGCTTGTTCATATTTCAGTGTTTATCTCTCCCCTCTGTGCGCACACTCTACTAATTTTGTCTCTGGGGTCCCTGTTAGACTTGTGAGTTCTGGGCCCTGTCCCCCAGGTTGTCTCAGTCTTTGTCTTACAGACCTCTAACCTTCTTTTGTGCGGCTTCCATCAGAGATGATGACCTGACCTGCAGCGATCTCATCAGTTCTACTTCTGATGGCCCTTGCATGAATCAGCCCTGTGGATACCAGGATTTCATCCCACCACATCTCAATCTTTTTACTAAGCCAGCTCTCAAGTGTTGTCTCTCTTCATGTTACCTAACTACATTGTCACTGAATTTCTCTGTAATTTATTAATTTATCCCATGTGTAGTTCCTATTGCACACCTGGCGGTTCACGGAGGACAAACTCTCTTTGAAGTGTCTCTATCAAGGTTTCTTTCTTTTCTTTTTCACTTTCGGGGACCTTTCCTTGTCTTCATAGAGAGCTTTGAGCTGATTGGGAAGCCTTGTCATTACGTGGGCCTTTGAGACATTGTATGTAATATTAGCCTATACAAATAAATGAGACTTGACTTGACTCGTCCAGCTGTGTGATTAAAGCCTTGGGCGGGGTAAACAAAGGATGTTTTGTATCAGCTGTTGTGGAAAATTAACTTATCATCAGCTGATCATTGGCCTGCTGCTGAGGGTCTAAATAAGTCCACTGTGAGGCCACCTGGAGGGTTAAATAAGGACTCCAGACCCTCTAATAAATGCAGACTTTAACTCCCTCTGGCATCCATTGTATCATAACAGCCTGCTACTCTGCTCTGCTAGACTGGGGAAAAGCTAGCAGAGCAGCTTTGCTCAGTAAAGGTCTTCTTAAAACGAGCCCTGCTTGGTCTGAGGAGGTATTTAGTTCAGTGACACACAGCTGCAAAAGCTTTCTGGCAAAATAAAGCGACCAGTCATCTGTTTTTTTTTCTCTTTCCACTGGCAAACAAATGTCAGTCGACAGCTGCAGCTAAGCATAGCTGCATGTGTTTCCATAGATACGACTACTTGTATTTTTAATTAATTTGTGCCCTCGGGCCTCAGTATTTACGCTTTAAAATTCAAAAATGCCATAAATGAAGTTTCAACATGGATGCTTACAAATTTTAGAACTTTTCCCACACTTCTGTGGTATTTCATAAATCTCCAAAACATTCCCTAGCTTCGAAACCACCTCCGTAATATCGTAAAATCTTAATATTCAGTACGCATTACTTAATAAGTTGAGCAAAAACCAAATCTTTGTAGGGAGCATGCTGAACAAAAACAGAAATCAATTTGCTATAGAAAATAGTTTACAATTATGTTTTAGTAGAATAAAAACAATAGAATAGAGTTTTATTAGTCTATAACTTTGGTGGTGTAAAATTCATTACGAGTTTAACTGTCATTATTTCAGCATTATGACTTATATCCACATCCAAACTCACCAATAAAAAAACAGACACCGCCTTATCGTTTCACTCTGAGCAGCTCAGCCGTCGTTTCCCAACAACAGCTGAGAAGCTAAAATTTCAGAACTGAGAGCTAGTAAATTTCAGGGAAATGTCCTTCCCCGGAGTCCGTCTATATGCCTGAATTTAGATTAGTTGCTGAGTAATGACACAAATATTGGACGAGAGGCTGGAACTAATCTGCAAGAGAGCCAACGCCCAGTGCAGGGGGAGAACCGAGGAGAAAACATGACGCAGTTTACACACTGTATGCACGTGCAAATGTTACTGTGCATTGTTATGTGCTGCTACATGACGTCTTTAGTAGATATTTACAGGTTGAATCACTTTTGGTGCTGCATTTTTTTTTTAAAACTGCTCCAGTAAAGTATACAACTTCTCAGAAATGCTGCCATGTGTGACCCCAAACTTTGACCCCTAGGAGGGCAAACTCCTTGTTACACACCTTGTTCGCAGAGCTCTCCTGCATAGCTGGGCAGACACACACAGGTGAAGCTGTTGACACCGTCCAGACAGGTGGCGCCGTTATGACACGGGTTAGCCTGGCACTCATCCACATCTGCAGACGCACAACAGAAGAAGAAATTATCACCGTGTTATCATGTTTGTGCGTGCGTTCACTTGTGTGTTTGTATGCTCACCTGTGTGTATGTCAGTGTGTTTCTGTGTGAGTAATGAGTAATAATTAGAAAGAAAGAAAGAAAAGAAGACCAAAGTTCTCCATCGTGTTGAAATGAGGTTGTTACAGAGGTGCAGAGATTAAAGGAGCTGCTGATTGTAGCTGTACTAACACCTGGACAGGTCAGTGATGTCACTGACTTTACCCAGGTGGAGTGAGTAGCGTGTGTGTGTGTGTGTGCGTGCATACCTGTCTCACAGTACTGCCCAGTGTATCCAGGTGCACACATGCAGATGTTGGCTTCTGCTTTCTTATAGCAGGAGGCTCCGTTCTGACACACACTCTCTGAGCACGGCAATAGATCTACACGGACAGCACATCACAAACAGGAAACAATTAAAACTACAATTCAGGCAAAGATGTAAAACTTATAGTGTATATGGACTCAATTATTAGTTCTCCCTTGTTTATCCAATATGCATGGTGTTGCGTAACTGGACTAATGGGAGAGTCTGCCAGGTGAGGCATGTGAAGGTGTTTACAGCCCCATTCAGAGGCTTAATGTAATTATTACCAGACCATCGATGTCACTTTAGTCATGTCTGAACCGTTAACAGTGTTTTTAGTAGCTATAAAAAGTCTGGCAAATGTAACTTCAGATTCTAGTTATCCAATGATTTTGAATTAAAGTGACATAGCTAATCAGTTTTTCACAGGGTTGTTTGCTGGGTTTTCCTGAAGGAATGGAGGCACTGGATGAAGATCATGACTTGACATTCTGGTCAAGTGGAAATGTAAGAGGATGCTGTGGACAGAGAAATTCCACCAAATCCAAAACACTGTTCTGATTATTTACGCTTGTGGTTTCTTTTGGTAAGCTAACAGCCCCCGCCATCACCCTTTCATCTCAACCGTTACAAAGCTATTTGGGGGATTTTCTTGAGATTGTTTGGATTTGACAACATTTCGCAATGGCTCTTGTTGTGTCCATGGGAAAAAATACTTACTGAGGAGGGAATGTTTTAGCTTGTTTCCGAATTTATATAGATCCTCTTTCATTTTTGTCACATAGCCTCTTCCTCAACATTTTTTGGACAAATGGTCATATATACCAAGAATTTAGTAGTAGTTTATCAATATGGTGCTAGAAACAGACATCAGATGACCCCTGTGGCCACATGGAAAAGCTCTGTAGACAAAAGAATTGATGTGTACGGCTGCAGATTCTGTACCTCTGATGTTTACAGTGCTGGCCTCCACAATATAATTGGACTGTGTGCTGGTCGCTGGCTGCTCTGTGGCCTGGATCACTCCATGTATCTGATGATGAGACTCCACAACATCAACCATCGGCTTGTTAGAATCAAAGAGGTCCTCGGGTAGAGGGGTCGCATCACGGTCAGGGATCTCAGCCCCCTGAGGGATGGAATGTGTGCTGCGTTCAAAGGTGTACAGGGGCGATGTGGTGGTAAGTACTTGTTGTGCAGAGCTTGTGGTGGTCTCGTATGAAGAGGGTGTGGTGTGGTCGTCCTTGGAAAAGGGGGCTCTCCATGCTGGCTGCATGGCGTGCTCTGTGGTAACCGTTGGATTCTTCTTATCAAATGTGTCAGCGAGAGAAGGATGTCTGGGAGAATCCAGTGTGGTCTGATCCTCCGTCCGTGTCCTTGGTCCTGAGGTTTCCTCTGTAACCAGTGTGGTGAGTTCTCCAACAGTTAGAGATGCTGCACCTGGTAGCACGGTAACACTGATCACTCCAGGTTGAACTTGGTTAACAGCTTCCTCCTGGTCTCCGGAGAACTCTCCGTCTCCTGAAGGCAGATCAGCACCGGAGCCTGTTTCTGCATCCCCATCAACAGGTGGTACAGCCATAGGGGCCTCAGTGACTCCTAAACCCGCAGGCTGCTGTGGAGGTATCACGTTGGTGTATCTGGGCATCTCTGGTGGATCATCATCTTGTCCTGAGGCCTCCTCGTCTGCTGATGTAGACCCCTCAATGTCTCCCATTTCTGTTGTGCTCGGTTTGTCCTTTGTGTGTGAGTCTTTCCTGATGGTTGGACTGATAGTTGGAGCCTCCATCACTCTGGTTTCTGTCTCATCTGTCATCATACCTGACTGGCTGCTGACAGCCACGGTGGGGAGAGCTTCATCGGCAGAGCCCTCCTTAGCAGGACCCCCCTCATCGTCTGTGGTGCGGCTTGCAGATCCCTCCGTGTCCTCGTATGGGGACCGTGCGTCTGTGACAGGCTGCGAGCTGCCAACGAGGAGCGGATCTGATGGTGCAGCCGGTGCTGGTGATGGAAAAGGAGTTCTTTCAGAGATTGTTGGGGTTCTTGTATCGGTCTGAGCTGGTTTATGTAATTTGACTCTTTCAGAGTTAGGGTCAGTGAGGATTAAATTTCCCCGAACTGCGTATGGAAACATGTTTGTCGCAGGAGTGACTACATCATCGGGTTGCTTCCTGTGGATTTCTATGGTTCCATAATCAAAGGGAGCATGGCTCTCTTTCTTTCTCTCCACTTCTTCCTCTTCCTCTACAATCCGGACGGGAGTGGCTGTTTCGAACTGATCTCCTCTGGCCTCCTCTGGTTGCGTTGTCTCTAGTGTCACCTGGATGGATCAAAAATGCAGGCAGATGAATAAAAATGTCAGATTGCACAAAAAGACAGATTCAAGGTGTATCACAAACATGGCTGTAAAGATGTTACCTTATGTTTCCCATTGACAAAGGTGACTGTAGGAGGCATGTTGATGGGAGTGGGCAGATCTGAGTCGGTGTATCCGCTGAACAGGATGGGTTCAGTTTCCACCCTGGACAGGTCAGTAATCTGGGGGAACTGGACCTGGGAGCCATCAGTCTGAGGCTTATTCAAGATCTCCAAGATAGAATCAACTACAGACCCAATGAGACAAACAAGAAATGATGTTATTAAACAGTGAACAGTTCCTACTATACTTCAAAAGACATACAGGCAACACCGTGCAAGGTTTAGTCCTTCAGCATTGCATTTTGTCTTTTCTACGTCTGTGTGGCTGTAATTGGTCAAAAATCACCACTTGTTGCATCACTGTTGCTGGACCAGTGACTACTTTTATACTAACCACATATTTTTTGTTCAGATAGCTCACGCTAACAGTCAGCATCACATTAATAAATTTGTTTTGTTTTTATGCTTTTTTTCAGGGTCAGGAGATTCTTCATAATGAATCTTGAACATTCACGCTGTGGTGGGCCTCCTGTGATCTATGAATAATGTGTGAAAATTAGGAAGAGCTACATTTTGTCTCTTAGTCTCTTTGTTTTCTTTCCAACACACTGTTTGCACTCCCTGGAAAGAAGTGAAAGTAAATTCCTCCCCCGTGAAATCCTTTTATATAACCCTGCATTTAATTGTGCGGAGACAAAAAAGACCACACAGAAAATAGAGTTTCTGTAACAAAACCGTGTTTCCCACTAAAGTGAAAGTCACTGTTGTTTCTGATGTTTATGTGATTAATTGCGTCGAGATTATAAACAGAAACAACAGACATCTTTGGAGATTTTTTTTGGATGAAGTAGAAACTGAAGGCCATGGTTTTGTTTTGTGCTGTTTATGTAAGTGAAAAAACCAGCAAACAAAGAACAATGCTGTCTTTAATTTGTTCAGCTCTGGTTCCTTGCAACAGATCGAAGTTTTTGTTTGTTCTTTGATGCCCTCTGATAGCATTTTAATGTGCAAACACTAGACATTTCCTCTCCTCCATAATAAAAAACAACATAGCATCCAGTGAGAAACGATGCTTTGCATGCAGTCACCACGTTGTCCTGTGGGATTCTAACACAGCCTGTTTCTGAGGTTGATTAAAGGGAGCCAATGTGCATATCTGGATAGTTAACCGTCTGTGTTCCTTATGATCAGGGTTAGGCAGTGCCAGTGGCATCTCTCAAACAATGCATGCTTGTGTCTCTTCATTAAGACTTTATGGTACACATGGAAGCTATATTGTGGCAACTGGAGTAATACGTGACGCAAACACCAGAGCTGAGTCGAGTTATCCCTGAGTGGACAAATACAAACACATGCCGGGGACGACAAAGACAAGTCTTTGGGTGAATCTGAAGTAGGCTAAACGTACAGGATTTAAATTTTAAACTTTGGGAGAAATTTACATCCATACATGACTTCACACGAGCTGCCAATTGATGACTTTTCTGTATCAGCTATCAAAGGAATACCGTCAGAGACAACGGTGAACATATTTGCATTTAAATTAATTCATAACGTGATATAGAGAAGCTTTTGGGGGCTTTAACATGCATTCCATGGATTAAGTGCAATGTAAGTGTACTAGTTTCCGTGTAATGTTTGATTCTTATAAAATCACCAGGGCATTTGGTGTATTTTTCTAATGTTTCGGATGCAACGCTTCAACCAAAGCCTCAGTGTGACTCCGAATACAACACACTGCCAAAGGAACACTTTTCATCATAACACTCAATGCCTCAATTTTGCTAATTTCCTCAAGATGTGGAAACAGCGAGTCTGTGGGCCTCTCTTAACGCAGAGCCTGCTTTATGTAATGATACATCACCTCTGCAATCCAATACACCTTCAACCATTCAATAATAAACAAAGCTCCTGAAAGATGGCATGACAAACACATGGCCAATGTAATTTGAGGTCTTGAAAGAGGCAGAGAGTGAGAGAGAGGACCTGGATTTAAGATAACCAACCAGAAAGCACTTAAGGGCAGCACTACTCTTACACTGACCAAACTTCAAACGCATTTGTCGTTTTTTCTGAATGCAAACATTAGAAAGCGAGGGGAAGGGCTGCCATCACAGAGTTGGTTGTTGTCTGTGTGTGTGTGTGTGTGTGTAATCCCAATGTAATTAATCATATAAACAGGGTAAACAGCACAAAATTCACTTGAGGGAAAAAGGAGGGTAGTCTGTCCTCAGGGTATTTTAAGGTCCATTTCAAACTGTCAAGTGTATTGGAGCCGAAGCATCTCAGCTGTATGGCTGCTACTGCAAAACAAGCAGAGCGGAGCGGAGAGGAGAGGAGAGGAGAGGAGAGGATACTTCTAGGAAACTTCCATGAAATATCATTTTTCCAGTTGTTGGCTTCACTCTTTGGAGTGTGACTTGTGAACTGGAGTTTCTTCCAGGTGTGTGGCTGTGTATTGTATCCTACAGAGAGCTGTATGAAAATGCTCCTTCAGTCTTTAAGTGTTATCGTTACATCAATAAGTCATATTGGACGCACAGCCTGCAGCAGACGTGAGGAAAACAAAAAGTAACTCCTCCTCACCTATTTTTTAAATTGACGCGACTCGTATGGGCATCTGGCTGCGATCTATCAGGGTGAATGCTGTAAGCTGTTTAATAAGGGCTCTGGTCAGAAACGTGAGTCATTCCACTGCTATTCAGCGGCACTTTGCAGCCACTAGGCTGCCAGAGTGAAACAAGCCAAAGACTGAGAGAGTAACAGAGCACTATGACGTTCAATGGACCTGAAACGCTTATACTGGATCAAACTTTGGAATTTATGACTTATTTGATTTGGTAAAGCCTGATTTAGATTTATGACGTACATGTTCTAATGGCTCCTTGTTTTTATGACTATGTTGTGTTTCCTTGTTTAGTGGCCCAGGGGCTGAGGACAGAAATTAGCTAGTAGGTAACTCTGGTGAAAAGCTTCTATTCTCTGCTGAGTTTTTGTTGCCGTGTGTGATCCATGACAAAATAAACTTGAGTTAAGAATTAAATTAACAACTAAAGTAATAGTGTTGGGTCCGAGCCCACCTTAGTCGAAAAGGAGGCGAGTCAGATTCAATAGAGAGAGAGAGAGCCGAGACATAGTTTGGATCAAATTTAGACTTAGGCATTAGTTGGTTATACATTCTCTCATTCTGATGAACTGAGAACATGAATTTGCTCAATCCTGTGAAAAACTATTTTCCACATGTCGGCAGAAACTGGAGGTTGTGGCAGCCACCTCGGTAATCAATAATAACAGTAAAGGTAATGCTTCATTTTATTGGATAACTTGCATGGGAATTCCCTATGATTTATACATGAAAAACAGACTATTGCTGACCTGACGGACATGATGCACTCTAACAGTACTGTTAACGGTGCATGGATTGACTGAATGTGGGCGTGTGTGTAGCACCTCTCTGTTTACTTCCTGTTTGGGTGCATGGCTGGGTGACATCCTCAGCTTCCGTATACATGCAGTGGGGGGGCTTCAGCTGCATGCACTCCATTTTTGTGTCCGATATGGACTTCTGAACATTTTACAAAGTCTGAAATGTTTAAATCCAATTCAAGACCAAGTTAAAGGTCGTGAGAGTACGTGTCCAGGCGCAAGATCTTTCCAGGATGTACCGGAGTCCGCTCTCAGTCTGTGAGACGCACAGCACACAGTGTACATTGTTTCCACACTGTGATAATCGGGGCTATAAATCAGAATAATAGCGCACAATTTCAGTTTCACTCAAAATGAAGAAATTAAGACCCTACCCACCTTCACACCGCAGCCCGGCCAAATGGCTGTGTAAAGTGGGCATGTCTGGCAGAGTTCAAAAGTTATAAAAATTGTCAAATGCAAACGCCCTATTGAAACAGCCAGTTTCACATGAAGCACAATGAAGCTTTTAAACTGCACACTTCAGTCAGGAGGCAGCACAAATCTACAAATCTGTTACTTTCATTTAACAGATCAAGATCTCTTAAATCACTTCAATGTTTTGACAGCCAAACGCCGTCATTTATACACACACAGGTATACACGTACATGGGTCAGGATTTTGCGGTTGGGTGAATATGTGTGTGTACTTTCTCCATGGATTTGGATTTGCTTGAATAACTTTACATTTTGTCCTTTTGATTCAATCACCCTTTGCTGGGAAAAAGGAGTTTCCAGTAAAAAACGAGAGAGAAAGTAAAAACAAATATGAGCACGAGCTAAGTATGACAAAAAATTATTTTATAAATCCAGGAGCAACTCATGTATAGATGACATCATAAATAGACCCAGAGGAAGCATAATGTTTATTTATTGGATTCTGTGCTAAGTTTTGCATCAACTCATTCTGGAGCATTTTCATTTTCCTATAGTTTTTCATCCACAAATTTAACAGCTGGCTGCCAAATTCTTGTAGGTGTGGCATCTTTGACACAGAAAGTCATAATTCTTGAAGGCATTGTGCAACTGGAATCCCATTTAGATGACACACGCATTAAAACTCTGAGCAATCCTGCGAGTTTTAACTCCTATAAGTGGATCTGCAGAAATGTGATGAACCACAGGATTCATGTGTGCTCCAGACCTCATCGCCTAGTCATAACAAAGGTTCTCAAACTGTGGCGTCTCAAAACGTTTAAAATGGAAGGCGAATTGTTCACAGGTAATAAATTTTAATGAGAAATATTTTGTGTGAAAATTAAAAATCAGTCAAATGACAATATGGTGCAAAAAATTACACTTTTAAAACAAGTTTAGGATTATCACTTAGAGGATTTTCTTTATGTCAAATATGTCAAAATAAAACTATATTTCTCTTCATATTGGCAATAACTCCTGCCAGCTTGCTGTGGCCTAACAAATGTTAGCAAAACTAGTAATCGTTAGCAACCGTCACTGTCTGGTTTACCAAGAAAATACAAAAGGAGATTCTCTGGAAATTAAAATATCTAAATCGATTAACTTTTTGTGCCTTTTTTAATTGGGTGTACTCAATTACTAATTGGATACCAGTGTATCCACTAGTATCCTGAATGGTCATCTTTAAAGTGTATTCAATTAGCGATTCCTTTGCTGGTGTTTCATATTTGTATTATTTAGTTTTACCCTTTCTTTAACCTGTCAATGTTTGATTTATTTGGTAAGTTGCGAATGTCAAGATTTTTCCAGGATTTTTATGACAAAGCAATGACATCAAACTTTACTAAATCATCTTGAGGAGATTACTGGTTGTCAAGATTTTTCTCCGAAATGTTTCATGCCGGTAGACCAAACAATCTCACTTTTTATGTGTCCCAAAGCGCACAGGGCTTATACACACACAAATCACTCACGAGTGGGATGCTAAACGTGAAAATATGCGTTTGAGTGACTCAGACGAGGTTAAAGCTGAGGAACACAAGATCACTTTCCAATGGTTTCTATCTATCCATCCATCTATCCATCTATCCATCCATCTGTCCATATATCCATCCATCTATCTATATACGTATATATGAGAGAAAGAGAGAGAACAAATGACAGCTATACTATGCAGAAGGCAAATGCACAATACAAGCAGGACTCAAACTCACAGTGTTTTACTTACTTCACAGCCTCCTGCTACTTTCTATTGCACATAAACTCCAACAGACTTGTACTTTATCATACACAACGTTTTTGTATTGAACAATAAAATATTTATTGAATCAATAAAAGTCATGGTCATTCTGGGGCTCGATATTTCTGTTGAATAAATATTATATATTCGGCTGCGGGTCAGGCCAGACTGGACACGAACACAAAGCTGCTCCATGTTTCTGTCAAGCATTAAAAAGACAAACAGAGTGTGTGAGACAGGGGGTCTTTTGTACTCACCTGTTTTATTCTGGTTGTGCAAGTCAACAATGATGAGGTGGATAGGAGGTTTGGCAGATAACGTCCCATCCCCAGGACTGCCCAGCGATAGGTCCACGTTAAAGGTGTGTGTCGCTCCTGTTAGTCCGTCCTCTTTGTAAACCACGGCGGGCTGCCGGTCCGGCTCTGGTGTGTCCTGATCTGGACTCTGTCCCGGTGCTGGCGTGCTGTCCATCCCAATCTGGGACCCTGAGGTGAAACTGCTGACCCAGGCTTGTGTTGGAGTCTCCACAGTTCCCAACCCCACCCCACTGGTGCTGCCCCCGTCCGCGCTGCTCTCATCTCTACCTGAACTCAACGGGCCTCCCTGGTCCTCGTCTCCCCCGTGGGCGATGTCAAGGTACGGGGGCTGTGAACGGGTGGTGGGTAAGGGAGGCAGCTGAATGGGGAACAGAAACTTTCTGATGGGTACTGACTCCACCTGAGTGAGTTTGTCCGAATAGTCGATTGTGTCGTAGTCGAATGACTGATTAGAGGCTGTGACATGGGGGGACAAATGCTGTGTCGGTCTGTCTGTGGAGGTGTGTGTCAGTCTGTCTGTAGAGGTGCGTGTCGGTCTGTCTGTAGTGAAGCGTGTCGGTCTGTCTGTAGTGATGCGTGTCAGTCTGTCTGTAGAGGTGCGTGCCGGTCTGTCTGTAGAGGTGTGTGTTGGTCTGTCTGTAGAAGTGTGTGGTCTCTGCGTAGAGTCCGGTTGTCTCATGAGGATGTGAGCTTTCTCAGGCTGTGACGGCAGACTTGTTGTTGACGTGTGTGTTTTGTGTGTGATGCAGT
>OMNV01015963.1:54905-93618 GCA_900303265.1 Brotula barbata | reverse complement strand
GGAGGCAGCTGAATGGGGAACAGAAACTTTCTGATGGGTACTGACTCCACCTGAGTGAGTTTGTCCGAATAGTCGATTGTGTCGTAGTCGAATGACTGATTAGAGGCTGTGACATGGGGGGACAAATGCTGTGTCGGTCTGTCTGTGGAGGTGTGTGTCAGTCTGTCTGTAGAGGTGCGTGTCGGTCTGTCTGTAGTGAAGCGTGTCGGTCTGTCTGTAGTGATGCGTGTCGGTCTGTCTGTAGTGATGCGTGTCAGTCTGTCTGTAGAGGTGCGTGCCGGTCTGTCTGTAGAGGTGTGTGTTGGTCTGTCTGTAGTGATGCGTGTCAGTCTGTCTGTAGAGGTGCGTGCCGGTCTGTCTGTAGAGGTGTGTGTTGGTCTGTCTGTAGAAGTGTGTGGTCTCTGCGTAGAGTCCGGTTGTCTCATGAGGATGTGAGCTTTCTCAGGCTGTGACGGCAGACTTGTTGTTGACGTGTGTGTTTTGTGTGTGATGCAGTCAGGTTGGTGTGGCGTCCCTGAGGCAGGCGTCTCCGGGAGCTTAGCTATAGAAGAGAGGGAAGGAAAACACAAGACAGTTTTAGCTTTTAAGCAAATATTTTTGTGATGACATTTTTCTTATCATCCATAGTAGAAATATAGATAGAATTCTCCAAAGATACCCGTCAGGTGTTTAGGTTTCGTGTTGAAGCGTAGGAAACTTTTTTTGCTCAGTGAGTATGAAGTAGAAATCTGCAGAAATTGCTATAATTATGTTGAAGGTGTGGTACAACACTCATGAGCAGGTTTGGAACAGATTCTTCTCTAAGAAGCACAGGACTGAAAGAAAAATCTATCCTGTGCCGTGTAAAGATATGATATAAATACATTCTTTTGATTTGTTTTCATTCAGTTCAGTTTGTTCTATTCAATCAAAAAAGATTAAACAATCTTCAATATGAATGCCTATTGATTCATTACTGCAGGGAAATGTGCCAGAGAGGTCAGTGGAACAAGAAATATGCACCGTGTAAAAGGAGTGTTTTTTCTTCTGGGTTTAATAAGAGACAAGTTCAATAAATCATAAAAAAAAAAGTCATTTTAAAAGAAATATTTTTAAACAATCATTGTGACAGACAAGAAAATGGTATCGGGCTCTTGGGAAAATATCTGTATAAGGTTTTGGCTTGCCGTTAGCGCAGAAGGCTATAAAAGGAAATCTGGCAGGTTTGATTTTTGAGACATGAAGTCACCTGTTAGGAATAAAACCACAGCGCAGCGTGAATGGTGTCATAATCATTCATCAGAGCAGGACAGAGATAAGGTAAGTGTACAGACAAACACAGATATAGCCAGATCATTTAGCCACACAGAACATAGACTATGATTTACCTCTGCTTCTAACAACAGTATAACTGTCTGGACACATTCTTTCGTTCTACATTTCTTGAACTGTGAAACATTGTATTTCCAGCAAGATTCCTGAAAAACATCCTGCTGAGTGAATAGTCCTTGTACTTGCCGCATATGCAGTTGGAGTAACCAGAATTTTTTGAATTTTGACTTTTTTTTAACTGCGTGTACATTGGGTGCTGCTGTGATTGTATCAAATGTGTATGGGTAGAAAGGTCAGATGTTTGACCCAATCAGTTAGGTCAGTCCAGGGTTAGACATCTCAGTAGCTTCAGCAATAGACTGAGCTCTTATAACGGACCTGTTAAACACACGTACGTTCAATGAATCTCCTATGTTTCAGCGATGTACTGACCGGTTTTCCTCTTTTTACGTTGTTCATCCTATACATTTACTCAGACGGACAGAGCAGAAAACCGCAGAAAACAGCACAGATTTATATCTTATTGTAACAAAATATAAACCATATGAGGAAACACTCCAAGCACACACACACGTGATTTTTTTTTTTGTGTGGGTCTGAGTGACATCATGCATTCATAACCATATGTAACACACTCTGCTGTCAGGGTCACGTATGTTTGGGTGGAGTCTGTATTTTACTCATTTTTCTCTTTTCCTCTCCTCTTTTTGCATGATTCTAAAGATGTTTACTGCTGCTAAGTCTTCAATGTTTCTACAGTCGGGAAAATCCAGGAATAGTCATGTTATTTAAAAAGATGTTTTCCAGGCTTGGGAAAGTTTTTGGAAAGGTCATGAATATTTTTAAAAATGATCATCACAAATGTAAAAGAAGGAAGTTATTTTTTATTTCCTGTGACATCCCGGAATCAGTGATGATTGCTTGGAGATGTCTTGCAATACCCGATTCTTGCACAATTACTGGTTCAGCTGACATTTGCTCGACCATCACAATCACAGAACAGACAAATGTAGTTGTTACTACATTTCAATATAATTCTAATTCAACTTCCTCCAGTGAAAGTTGTTCACTCGGGACTTAAGTGGTCAAGGATTCCATGAAGTGCTTTGTTGCAGTAAAATAACCACATTTTGTTACCGTTTTTGCATCTTGTTTTCTAGCGTTAACTCAGCTTTTCCTCTAGCATTTCATTTTTTTCTTAAATTGTAATCAAAACCTGGACTGGATGGAAAGGTAGATACTAACAGAATACGTGTGGAGGGTGTTTTGTTTATTGCAGAATGGAAAAGTTTGGGAACCTCCTTAGGAAATAAGAGTAGAAACCCTGAGACAAGCCTTGCTCGGCTCGGCCCGACTCGGCCCTGCCCAGATATGATGTTGTGTTTGGCTGAGTCGGGGTCTGTCCTCATCCTGTCACTTCCTGTGCTGAGGCTCGCTACACGCCCGCCAGGACATATGAACAGCAGGTTCAGAAAGGACACGCAACCTGCCAAACATGTGACCGATCACAATGACATCATCATCATCATAGACGAAGTCATTACAAGAGGTGGGAAATAGATAGATAGTACAGTGTGTCCTTTCAGAGATCATCATTCCAAATCTTTACTTTGCTGTTTTATTATATATTTGCTGTGTTTTGATATTGTTCCTTCCTTTCTTTCTGGGCAGATTTTGTATGAAAGTCAATGGTACTCTTTGCCTAATGCGAAGGAACCATTATCTAATTTATTACTACACTATACAGCTCTTTGCAATGCGTAATTATGTTAATTGTGCAAGTCTAAAGTCAAATATTTTCTTTCATAACCTAAGACATAAGAAATTTCTGGTTTTTACACTGAAACACGACAAGTTGTCAAAATCAACGTCCTGAAAGACGTCCCATGCACAATTGGTGTATTTCCACTTCTTTGCGAATCTTTGCAAAAACTTTATCAAGTAATCCTTACACTTTCATGATAAAATGATTTGTGGATTATTGTAGACTATTATCCTAAAGAACAGATTATTAACAGGATAATTGCTCCTCTAAATGAGGATGTTTCACCCTACATTTCACGATGTCTAATTCAACTCTAACTAGATATATACGTAGATTTAAATACATGTGTGTAATTTAGATGTGTAATTTTGAGTGTGTGTAGTGAATGTAGTGTTTTTTAATGATGATGTCACAGGTCTGTGATCCCTCTCTCCTGGTTTTTGGGAATCGCTCCAGCTGGGAAGCATTAAGGGATCTGTCCTGCTTCTCCTGTAACTGTGTTAGAGGGCAGGGGCTGGGTTTTCCCCTCATAAAACACACACAGACACATACAGTTTGGGTTTGAACAGTGTTTGTTTTCTGTGGGATCACACTCTCATCCCTGTTTTTGAACACTTTTTTTGGTTGTGTTCACAGTAAGCTGTAATGATCACACATAACTAATTGAAGAATCCTAAAAACAAAACTCCATCATCCACATGTGATGAAATATGATCCATCTACAAACAACAAAACCATCTGCAGCATTCACAACAACTCCATCCACACATTGCTAAATTGCTCAAAATGCTCTTGCTCGTTACAAGATTTTCAGTGGTTCATGTAGCTTCCATTGATTGGGGAGGTCACGTTCGAGTTCACGGCTGAAGAAGCGAATGAGGAGGAGAGCAAACTGTAGGACTCGTGGAAAATTCAAAGAATTCAAAATGGCCGAAGGAGCATGGATATCATTGATGAGTGTTGAGTCTTACCTTTGAAGCAGAAAGCTCCGTGTCTGTCACTGGGGTCCGGGTAGCCCGTTTGGTTTTCATACTTGTAGAGCGTACGGACCCCCAGCATGCCCCCTCCGCACTGAGGCTTTGGGATGGTGATGGGGTAGCGGACGCTGGCGTCGGACAGCCAGCCATTGTCGCAGCGGTTCAGACCGGCCCTCCAGGCTGCAAACAGCTGACCCGGTGACGCCAGCGTAGCTCCTTGCTTCTCACACTCCACTCGTGCCTGCTGCAGGGTGAGCTTATCGCTGATTGGAGGAAAGAAGACCTCACCTACAGGGACAACGCAGATCAACAGACGTGCTTTTGGATATATCACAAAATCTGAGAGGATTTCTGCATTTTCGGTTGATAAGGATGCCAGTACCCGAACCGACCACAACGTGGACCATTCAACTCCACTGACAAACCTGATGAAACCATGTGACTTGGGAGAGGCCACCAAATACAGAGCGCTGAAGCTGAAGGCGATGTCCCCGAGCTAATAAGCTAAGAAGTATTTTTTTAGTGATATCTTTATGCTCAAATGTTTACCGTGCAGCTGGTCTACAAAGCAGTATACATCGTACTGCTCCACGGGGTCTCGGACGCCGTACATCCTCACGCCTGGCTTGTTCTTCAGATCGCCTTCACAACCAGGACGAGGGAAGGCGATTGGATATCTAGAAAATAAGTAAAGGTGTCTGATTAAATCCAAACATTTCACACGTGGCAAACACTGTGTGTGTTTGTCAGAGATACAAGCTCAGATCAACTTGTACCTGACTGTCTGGTCAGAGAGCCAGCCAGCATCGCACTGGTCCAATCCGTCCACAAAGGCTGCAGTAAGCTGCTCAGGTGTAGCCATTGTTGCTCCCGCAGCTCGACACGCATCCACAGCTGCAGCAAAATTCAGAGCGTATCGACTACCACCGGCCCGGTAATGAAAGACAACACCTGGAAAAGAATCAATAACAATGAATGATCAGTGATCATCAAACGAGGGGCATCACACTCATACCTGATAAGTCACCAAGGTCGATTCACGGTCGTCCTTGGGTGATTCGGTACAAAATATTAGCAAACGATATGTTGAAAATAGGGCTGCCATTGATTTTAAAATGAAAATGCGTTTTTTGTCTTTTTTTTGGAGGATGTCATGCAGGCTCTGTGTTAGCTGCATCATCCACAGACCTGTTGGCACAGTATGCAAACCGCAGGGGGTCCTGCAGGGTTCCTGTAATGTCCTTCAGATGGCTCAGAGGACTTCATGACGTGAGATCAATGCAGCAGGTCAGTGCCACCGGTCTGTAGTCATCTAGTCCTGTGATGCAGGGACTCTTGGGCACCAGGATGATGGTGAAGCTCTTGAAGCAGGTAGGGATTTCACAGAGCTCTACTGATCGGTCAAGATGACAGACTTCCTACTAATTTGTGACTTGTTTTAGCTTTTTCCATATTTTGGTTTCAAAAAGAGAACAAATGGACCATACATGCTTCCTTGTTCATCCTTGGCGGAGGTATGATCTCTAATGAATGCCCTTGTAATTTATATATATGCAAGGCTTAATCCGTAGTACATCTTACACAAATATTTTCTGCTATACGTCCACCAGAGTTCATATGGTGGCCTCGCTGCCGTGCCCGGGTCCGTCGGGCCAAATATCCATCAACTGAGTCAAAGTGTCATGGCAGACATTTACACAGATTCCACATTAACACTGAACAGGAAGCTTTGTTCAGCTGACACAGACAAAGATGCTCCCTGTGAGTGACATACAACTTTCCATTTAAGAGATCATCTATTCACGTCCTCCTGCTGCTCCGCCAGCAGATCCTTCCTCAATGATGAGCAATTCTCCTCTCTTCCAGTGGAAAATAATGGAGCTAAATGCATCGGACAACAACTCTGTGTATTTTGGAGATGAAAGCTGAAACAGCCAACTGTAGTGAGTTACTGTGTAATGTTCTGGACTCAGATTGCCTTAGCGATCCAGTTTCTTCCAGGAATTAATCTGAAGTAATTTTAGATGATTATGGAGAGAGAAATGAACCTCGGTGTTAACCCTTTGAGGTTCGACGTTGGCTGACTATGGACATGATTCCATTCGTTTAGTGAGAACGTGCAACACAAATATGTCAACTTGTTGGACACGGGTGAACTCAAGACAATACACTCTTGGAAAGACAAGGAAATCTTTACCAAATGAAGAATACGGTCTGAACGATAAAAACAACGCAATCATTACTTTCCACCAGGTGGAATAAATATGGAGCCACTCCCATGCAAGAAGTAACTTAAGGCTCCACTACTAACGCAGACCTGGAAAACTGGTTGAAAATGAATCATTATAGTGAATGATTAAGTGCTTCCACCTTCTACCACTTCAACCTTTTTGCTATTTAGAGACAGTCGGTACTGAACAAGGCTCACCATTCATGAAAGAGCCTAGAAGAGGGAATGATCCGGGTTCAAACCAGGCTAGAATCCATGCAGTTACATCCTGGTCATTACATCTGTTTCACAGTAACTCACTTCTCTCATCAGCCATCATGTTCACAGGTTACAGCATTCAGAGCTGCACTCTTTTGACTGTAAAATCACAGCCCATATGCGTGGAAACAACAGTTTCACAACGGACTCACACAGAATTCAACTCATACTGCGGAGAGTAAAAACAACAAAATGTAAAAATGTAAATTGAAACTGTATTTCGTAGCTGGGTTCATTTAAAAATAAAGAAAAAGATGAGACATGGATACAGGAGTTATTGTTAAAACAGACAACTTAATTCAAAATTGGATTAAAATTCATTGATGAAAACATTAAGGCTTATCTTCACTGCAACAGATTCAGTGAATAATTCAAACAAAATGTGTAAAGAGATCAAATTAGAAAACAATCTGATGGTATTTAGAGTCTGACATCACCAAAATTGATGAGCTTTGGGGGCTTTTAGATTTTTTTTCTGGTTTCCAGAGTTACATCATACACCAAAGCTGCATGTTTTTGTTTTATTTGAATAACTGAAATAGCTTTAACAGTATGTCATTGTATTGTTTATTTGCTGCAGAAGAAAATCTAAATTCTCAATAATTTGCCGGCTGATATGCCTGGCAACATGCCAAGAAGAGGATAAGGCAACAATGTGCGAACCACCACCTATTTCTTACACTAAGCACGGATTATATTCCATGGAAAGAGTCGTGTCCGACACTACAATGCTGCCCCTTGTGGTGGTACGCTGCAGGCAGTTATACAAGGTGGTTTCTGGACACTTCCATGAGCACGAAGCTGTGTTTTGGTTTCACATCACACCAAGTCTCTAATCATCATGTCGTGCACGCAGAAATTCAGTGCCTCTCCTGTCACTACAAAAGACGTCACTCTCAACACACAACTTCCTCCTGTCGGGTGTGTGTTTAATGCTGCCGTGTTGTAAACAAGGTGCACACGTTTTGACTGGTGGCACTGCCAAGGAGCAAACAAATGTAGACTTGCAAAACATAAACTCCTCAGTAATTTGAAGTTACAAATTGAATGGGGATGTTAGACTACAGTTCCTTCACTCGGCTCTGTTATCAACGGTTAAGCCGATTCTGACATGATTCGCTTTTTGGCTGAATGCTCTAAGTGGAACATGATGTCACTGTAGAGCTGCTGTAGGGTCATTTTTCTCATCATTCTCATCACCACAACCAAACATTTGGCCGCGGTTCAGATTTGTGGATACATTGATTCTTAAGTCCCAGATAGCTACTGAATGGTGGTTTATAAGATCACAAATTCATCAGCTGACATCATTTAATGCAAACAAAACGCACAAACCTGTGTCTCTGTGTCTGGATCTGGATTCCAGCACTGAACAATTTACCTAACCTTGCAGCTGAGTTGTTGGTTTGACTTTTGGATAGTTAAGCAAGTGTGCACACCTCTCTTGTTTCACTCACCAGTAACATTCAGCCTCACGGTGGCCTGCGTGTTCTCCATCCCACTCATCACCTCACAGCGATACAGCCCGGCATCGCTGGCTCTGAGATGGACTATCTTCAGCGAGGCATCCCCGATTGCGTTGGGGTGGCTGGATACCGACACCCTGCCCTTGTACTCCAGTCCGACCTTCACCATCCCTCCCTGGGTAACCAGCACCACCCTCTCCCCATTCTCCTCCAGCTTGGTCCACTTGATCCTCAGCTCGTCCTCGGGGCCCTGCGCGTCAGACTGGACACTGGAGAAAAGGGCTCCAGTTGTAGGGAATGTAGTGGAATGCGAGAGGCTTTGTGTTGGAATGATGGAGAAGTGGCACTGCAGCACCACCTGATCAGCCAGCAAGCCACTTACAGGACAGTCCTTCACCATTGTCATCCCCTGTAGCGCTGTTGAAAAATAATGGGACCCTGCGTTAATGTCCTGTAAGGTAAAAATATGATCAGTAAGCTAACACACATACTGTATTATAATGACGGGTGAGGCAGATTGGCCAGTGTCTACTCAGATGATTCCCTTCTGTGGTACGTTTTTGCAATATTTTCATATTTGGCTGGTTGAAAAATTTACAAATTTGCCATGATTGTTCTTTTCGCTTGTTCATAGTTATTGAAAGCAGTTTTTCTAGTCCTGAATGCAGACAGCAAATGTGCCTGTGAAATTAGTTCTTACAAATGAAGCATTTATTTTGATTCTTTGATGTGTAGCGTCACTTTTAAAATAAAGCATAAAGCCACATTTCCCCCGAAAAAGTTCTGATATGAAACTGGTTTTGCTCTGTATCAGTGGATCCAAAGTGCTACTCTAAGAACCAAAGATGGAACTAGTACTGAACAGGAGGAAAATTCTACCGGAGAACAGGCATGCGTTTCCATCAATGTCAGCATCATTGCAATGGCAGAATAATACACCCATTCACGATTCACACTTAAAGTCTTACTAATTTCTGGTTCTCACCAGCAGTTTAATTTTCAGGTTCTGGACAAATTTGTTTTTACTAAAAATGCACAGAACAATTCAAAGTGGACTCTACATGTGCTGGATAATGCCACAGGTACGTGGTTAATCAAGGCAGACCAAACCTCCTGTCCAAAGACCAATCATCCAATAACAAAATAAACAATCACCTCTGCTGCATCGAAACATAAAGGCATATTAGAAATGTTCCTTGCTGTGAATTTACTGTGACGTCAAACTTCAATCTCAAAAAGCAGACGCAAAGAGAACTGAAGTCTTGGGATTGCAAGCACAGTTGTCAGATGATGGCGACAGCAACCTAAAATTAAACAAATGACAATAACACAACGCAAGAGTGTACCGAATGTTACGTATTACTGCTCTAAATGGTTTTAATGGAAAATTATTAAGTGTCTGCAATTAGGAAACCAAAGATGATACACATGTGAGCACTGGGTTGAGGTTTTGAACTGGCAGCGAGATCAGCGGCAATCAGACTTTGGCATTCACAGTCCGATGCTGCTACAAAAGATGCAGGCTATTGGGCGTCTGTGTGTGCCTGTGCGTGTGTATGTGTAACCAGGGATTATGGGAAGCATGTGTTTGGAATCAATGTTGCAGTCCCTTGTGTTGAACTAACGATAACTTTCCACATTGTCAGTCTTGACCTTTTGTGTTAATCTTAGAGTAAGACAAAGCCCATGCAGTGGAAAAGGAGTGGTGACACATTTTGGATTTAGTTGATAATTTTCAGCTGGATGGGACTCACAATGGTGAGGACGGCAAGAACACAGACACACCAACCAGAGGAGGTGTGCGGCGACGAGTCGAATCATCTCTGCACGATCTATAGGAAAGAAGAGATAAGTTACTGTTAAGTTAAGACAAAACAACAAATTTCGTGTAGGTCTGTCTGTCTGCCAGGGGCGGGCAGAGCCAGCATGACATGTGACGTAGCCTCCTCCATCCTTTCAATAGCCTGCCTCCTTGGTTTGTAATGCATGGGAGGCACATTACCATTTCCCAACATTTAGAAACATTTTAAAATGCCCCAATGAATGTTTAAGTTTGGAAGTTTGCTTTAAAGTGATCATACTTTTGCATTCTTTTTCTCTGGTATCTAGTAAAGGGTGATAACAGCAGGCTGATGTTGGATTATTCAAACTGGGTAGCCCAAGCAGGGGTAGCCTTCATCACAATTCCTGGTAAGTCACTACAAGTTGACCACATCATGTGGCACAGGCCTAACTGCATTATTTTCCCAGCAATGTCAGGTCAGACACCATTTATGAACAATCCTATACAGAGAAGCAAGTGAAATGTAAAAATTGGTTGAATGACTATGATGTGGCCCTACAAACCGATATCAGTCTAAGCCACGAGTGACAACAACTTCGGGGGTGCAACATTATTAAAAAATCATTTAAACTGACTTTAAATCCCACAATGCTCCATTAATTAGTTATTAATTGCAATGATAGCAACATTTGATGCCTCATTCTAACATACAGTCAGCAATTAAGTGTTTTTGTTTTTCATATCCTGACAGTGGTCCAGAGTTTTAATAATTATTTCCAGAGAATAAATGATTAGAATGTCTGGTCTTTCTGATTAATAAAGGGAAAATGGATGGATGGATTTACACCAAATCAGGGTCTTTCCACAGCCTGGTAACCTCAACTTGACCTATTACTGATCCATAGATTTAATTATTATTAAAAGGTGCCCTTATATTTAGTTTTATTCTTCATTAACGCTTATCTATATTAGTCTTAATTGAATTTCATGTTCCTCTGTGCTTACAATATGTATTCTGACAAAATGTGCTGTATTCTTTTTACCATTTATAATGAATTTTATTTATAATTAATTGTATCTTTCTATTTTATCTTGACATTTTTAATTCTGTTTCATTTTATTTTAAGACTTTTTTGCCTGATGTTATTTGGGAATATATTTATTCACCCAGATCTTGGACTTTTGTATGTGGATCATACAAGAAATTTTCTCTTATCAGAATGATTAATATTATTATTATTATTTATAATTGATTTATTGATTATTGATTACAATGCATGCACTGGTCTTCTGTCATTCTTTTGAGAGTACATGTAGTTAAAAGGTAAAAAATAAAAAATAAATTGTATCCACTGTTTGGTGTCAATGAAGCTGAGGCAGAGGTGCAGCAGACAAATTCACAGCTGTGCGCTGATAAATTATCACTCTTTAAGCTGTTGGATGATCTAAATGGACAGAACTGGTCCCATATGTCTCAGTTATCAATCAATCATTATGTTATCGACGCGCTTATCGGCGTGGGAACATTCCTGACCACCCAAACATCATCTACAGAACTTCATACACACGTATGGGATATCAGAAGTTAAAGATGTTTCTTCAGTGAAACAAATTATAATAAAGTAAAAAAGCGTAGCATCTTACCTTTGAAATCCAAAAAGCTCCACAAATCCACTTAAGTTTTCCCACTTGAAAGTCCTGGAGTTCCCAAATAAACCGGAGTTCAGCGGCGCAGCAGCTCCGCGCGCAGCTGTTAAACTGCGCGTGTGTGAGTGTATGTGTGTGTGTGTGTGTGTGAACGTGCGCTCGATACTCTCCCTCCTCTGAGCTCTGCAGGCTGCAAGTTCAAATCCACTTTACAGCCTCTATTATCCAAACCTGAGGGAGAGGAGGGGCGCACAACACAACACCCCCACAACACAGCGACCAATGCAGAGAGAGAGAGAGAGAGAGAGAGAGGGACAAAGAGATGGAGAACTAAGGGAGACGGGAGGAAGTAAAACTGAGACAGAGGAAGAAAAAGACAGAAAGGAGAAGAAGGGGAGAGGGGGAGAAAATGAGAGTGAAACACAGAAATCAGAGAGAGGAAAAGAAAGGAGAGACAAAGAGAGAGTGAAGGAAGATGAACGAGGTACAGAGGATGATGTCATGGAGTTTCACATTTTTTTAGATGATGGTGGACTCCTGCACAGCTCTGACAGCATCAAACACAAACATGACGGACAAATATTTTATTATCACAAATATTAAAATGACACAATTGTAAATTAACCACGATTCAGTTCATGGAAACAAATTAAAATTTTGCAGGTTAACGTTACGAGATTATGTCTAATTTATGTTTGACAAATTGTTATAAATAAATGTAAAAATTTCATTTCCTTAAGCCTGGACCATATTAAATGCGAGTACATGTACATGGATGCTACACTATACAACTACACAATTACTTGTCTGTACTAGGCTAAAATGTGATTAAACAGCCTCCACCAAGTCATGTGGTCCGGTCAGGTTTGTCAATAGATGTACACACACTATGTTAAAAAAGAAGAAAATCTATTCATTGCTCTCCATGATCGTAGTCCTAAAAATGGAGAAACATGATTGATCGGTTCTTCGATGTCCTTCCGTATAGCCTCCACACCTTGCTGTAAGAATGCAACTGTAGAACTGCAGAAACTCTTCTAGGCTATTTTATTTTTTTTGTTTTCTGATTTTGACAGTTCAGAGCGGCTTTGTCCTACAAAAGTCGCTTCTTTTTTCATGGTTTTGTGT
Source organism: Brotula barbata (assembly GCA_900303265.1). Lineage (NCBI taxonomy): Eukaryota > Metazoa > Chordata > Actinopteri > Ophidiiformes > Ophidiidae > Brotula > Brotula barbata. The sequence goes on along the minus strand of OMNV01015963.1, from coordinate 81,053 downwards.
GGACGTGGTCCAGTCGTTGTGCATTCAGGCCTCATAAATGCTAAAAACCCAAAAATCTTCTGTAGTGGCTACGGACATCCTAGTTATGTTTTCAGCTTCTTAGATGGAGCTAAAGCGCCACCGAAAATCCTGCCACGGAGCCGTGTTGTCATAGTAACAGTTTTAAAACCGTGAATGCCCAGACATGCAGACGTTCCTACACCTAGCATGCACGTGGCTTAAACAATAAAAATACTAAAATTTGTATTCCAAAGTGATACTAAAGTAGCTCTACGGGTATTTCATCATCATAAGTATCCTGATTTTACCTAAATAAAATAAATAAACATTTATTTAATATTTTCAGCTCTCTGCATAGCAGCTTTCCTGGAAGTGAAACGTCAAAAGTCCTCAAACAGGTCCTCTGCTGACACGTTGACAGCATCTGTGGAGCGCTGGGGTGTCTGCTGCTTACTGGATCCTGCAGGGGAGTCACTGCTGTAAGACACGCACACAGACACACACACACAGTAGTTTAGTGGTCTAATGAGGAGAGTTTTCCTGTTGCGACAGGAAGTGGATCATGTGGCACATAAGTAGCAAGACGAGAAACACATGGGGGAGTTTATACCTGTGTGTAGAAAGGTGTGTGTGCATGTGTGACTAAAACAGTTTAGTTCTGTACTTCAGTTTTGGACTTTTTAAAAATTACTTAGTTTCTAAAATTTTAATTAGTGAATTAATTCATATAATATATTCTTAATTTATTGAGGAGGCTCCAGTGAGATAAAGAAACTCTGAGTCTCTTCTTCTTCCAGGGTGTCCTGGTCAAGATGACAGCAAGAATTTAAGTTACACGCACAATCAATGGTCATTTACCCATTACAGCCTTTGCAATAAAAATAAACTGGCTGTCTGTGGTCAATTATTAGTACCTGAGTGTGAAAACATATAAACATGTACCTTTACAATCAGTTAGGGTTTGTACACTTAATTGACAACTAAATTCCCAAAATGTTTCACAACTATTTCCATAATGTAATTAGCAAATTAACCCTACATCAAGTAAGTCAGTATAAACTACATGTTAAGTAAGAATAGCATGAACATGTGAACATGTAACATCAGCAGACACCAAGCATGACTGCTTCATCCATCATTTACAATTTTTGAACAGATAAACACAATTTAAGCTGACTTGCAAATCTTACTGAAGTTACTTGTACCAGTGTAATCAACAAAAACTTCTATTTTGTGCTTTGAGCCATTCTAAGAAGTTTGTTTCTGCCATGTTTTTGTGTCACAGTGTATGGGGGTGAGGGGCAGTATGACAGCGAGCTGCTGAGTGGAGAGTTTGATACTGTAGGAAGACATGCAGCTCCAATAGAATGTGTAAATATACTGCTTAATCAACTGAGCGGGCTTATCGCTCTTTTTCGCAGCAGTATTGAACCGTATGAACCACGGCCTGCTTCCTTTTCCACTACACAAAGAGGACCTGGGCCAAGCTGAAGTCAGGTGACACCGCAGTTTTTTAGGTCTGCACCCACGGGGGCGACTGCATTCAATAGGGGAGAGGTCCCTTCAACATACGTACCAATAAGTCATCAAGCAGGTCCACTACACATCAATCAAATTCTTTTTTCAATTGTGTTCGTGAAGATTTCAATAAAGTTTAGATTTTCTTTTTTCATTCAGACAAACCGGGGAATAATAATACCAAACCACTAACCAGGACGCAGTTGGTGTGTTACTGCATCTCTGATATGTCACCTGACTCAGTGACGTGTTGAAGCTCCTGCGCTTGAACTTGATATAAACCCCCCTGTTAACGTTAACCCTTAACCCTTCTCATCTCACGTCTCCTCGCCATGTGATCCATCTCTGGTGGTCTCCGTTCAACAGCTCCCCATCCCCAGTGAACACTTCTCCTGTTTCCTCCTAACTGCTTCCAGCAGGGGCGCAGTGTTTGTCATGCAGTTGGTAATGATTTAAGCAATCTCAGGGCCTCCACCCTCCCCTGTCTCTTTTCTCACTCCGCTCTCTTTCTGTCTCTTTCCCCATTTTCCCACTGCGCTAATCACCATCACAGCCAGATTGGACGGGCTATAGAACTCTGCAAGCTATTGCAACAACACACTGCATCCATCATGGTGAAGCCGTGTCTATGTTTACATTGACAGCAATGGTCCGATATTCATCTAACTTGGACCTTAACCAGCCTGAGCTTTCAAGAGGAGGTCCAGGCCAATATTAGCTGGACTACTCAGGCTCTAAATGGACATGTAATGGCATTCACCAAGTTTACACAGCTCTGGTTCAGGAGCATTAAAAAAAGATTGTGGATTGACCAAAATGTTTCAGCAAAGGACACCGTGAAGGAGAACTGCTGCATCAAATTTTAAGCATCTAATCAGGAGGCCTACTGCACACCTCCCTGGGGAGGCATGTCCAACATGGAGGACACCATGAGGCAGATCCAGAATATGACGGAGGAATTCCATATTGCATTTGACCTCAAAAAGTCTTGGAATCCCACAGGAAGCACAGAGGAACGTGATCAGGGAGAGAAACGTCGCTGTAACGTGTTTACCATGTGAAAAAGGGATGGATTATGGACATTAAAGGTGTTTTTCCACTGCTGGTGAACGCTACCCGAGCTGTGCAGAGATCTACCAAACACGCCCTATGTGAGCATTTCTGCACGATTCGAGTGTTGTTTCCATTAAAGAAAAACCTCCTGAGAGAGGGCGGGTTCACATCAGTGGGGATCAGTAAGGAAAGCCATTAGACTGACACAAAAAAAGTTTGATCAAACTACCAGTCAGAAGTGAGTAAGAAAGGTGTTCAGGGACGTGCTGCCAATGTCAAAAATAAATTGTCAAAGATTAGTACATCACTATATGACCACCGGCCTGTTGAAGGGGTAAACAAGCACGACTGAAAACTTAACATCCACAGAGGGTGGATTTCACCTTGGTGTATTAATGCTGACAGAATTCAGCACTTCACTGTTGTGGGCACCAATCTGTGGTTTCAGCAGCACAGCTATTAAAGTTTAATTCCATTCAAGTACAAACTGCTTGATGTAGAATGTCCATGAGATGCGTCGATAGATTGTGTGATATTTCAGTTAACGCTCGATTCATCTGTCTCTTCTCAACACGTGCACTCAATCAGCATTGCCTAAGGAAAAACCTGCTTTTTACATGATTTACTGCCGAGGAAACTGATCTAAAGAGAGGTCATCTTTTATAGGACTTAAATTACATTCCCCAAGGATGAATCCTGGTCACCTGTTGGCCTACATTAAGGTTTAACTTTGGAAAAGTTTTGGAATTTCATTGGCAAATATGTGCTGAAAACCAGCATCAAGTAGTATAAGGTAACATTTCCTGTTTCTTGTGCTGAACTATAAACTTTAACTACTTTAAATACTGCTAACTTTTTGTGCCGAGTCCTATAAGTGAAACTCCTTCAGTCTGCGGTCTTGTAGTGATTATCCGTGATGGCTAAGAGCAAAGTTTGATAGATTACAGAACCTGTGTGTGTGTGTGTGTGTGTGTGTGTGTGCGTGTGTATGTGTGTGTATGCGTGTGTGTATGACAAACTTAGGATCCTTTTACTTTTATTTCATGGGAAAAAGATCCTCTGAGCAAACACACAAACAAAAACTCAATGACACATTTTAGGTTTAATGCAAACCATGATCAGCAGACAAAACACAAAAAGATTCTTTTATCCTCTTTTTAAAATAAGTGAATAACCCAGAGGTATGTAAAGGATCCGAGAGGAAACTGAAATTTGGCCAAAGGTGATCTTGATCTTAAGGAGCTGTGATTCATTGAAATATGTATATACAGTAGTATAAATTCCAGTATTCCAGTTCCAATTCCAGCAGTATAAATTCCATGCGGACAGCAACTTCTAGTGTTTATAAATAAAGAGTCAACCAATGGATTGTGCGGGAGTCCACCTACTGCAATTTAAAACAGAATCCAGATCGAGAGCACGGACGTTAAAATGAAAGTCAACCAGTAATTTGACAAACTTTGATAATGTTAAAATTATTAAAATTATTTGATTGTTTTGTTTAAGTTGCAGCTTTTTGGCAAAATTTGGCATTCACTTACAAGGTCTCTAAAATGGACCGTAATGGATCCTCTATCGGACGGCTAGTTACAAATACAGTACGTTCACCGTTTCTTCAAGTGCTTTTTGATATTTGACCCTCAAACTTATTGAATCATAAAATTATATTCATGGATATGTGTATTTTCTGGCTCGCTGTCCAATAGTAACCTCGTGCTGCTTTCTCACGTCAGCCAGCAGCTTGTGCGACGTGGAAAAACAGCATGAAGAAGCTAAGAGAATGTTGTTGAGATAAACATGCAGGAATTGTAAGGAAAATAGACTTTTTCAAGGCGTTGGCATCATTATAACATATTCGAGAATCGACCAGATACGTAGCTTTTATGGGGGCTACAGAATCAATCTTTGTGCTTTAAATGAAAATCCAAAGCTGATCCATAAGGGTAGGCAAAATGACAATTATTGATAAAATTGTGCAAACTTACAACAAAAAAAAAGACCACAAAACATTGTGATTGACCTAGTTTGGACCAATTTTTTCCCAAAATCATCATCATAGTCAAACTTCATCATCGCCAGAGTGTCACTTTAAGGTGATCCAGCAAAGAAACAAGTTGCAGATTCCGATCCGATTCTGATCACAATGCATTAACATGTGAGCTCATTATTTTCATATTGTATCAGGATAATGAGACCAATGGTGCAAAAGGAGCCGTAGCCTCTTTATATGCCCATCCAGACTCTCTTTTCTCTTTCCCGTCTTTCAATTCCTTCCTTTTCTGCTTCTCATGTCTGTCCTCTTTGTGGAGGATCTGTGTGGACAACCAGACAGATGCAGCACAGGAAGGTGTATGGGTTGAGTGATGAAGAATGAAGAAAATGAGCGGCGTGTAGAGGTGCCAGCAGCAATAAAATCCCCCACAGCGACCTCTCTCTTCAGCAGCACACAAAGGCCCCTCTTCTGCTCTTCACAGTCCTTGGTGTTTGCCAGCTCCGAGGGAGGCAGGTCATTCAGCTATCAAACATCCCGCCACAGCTGCTCGTCGGCTCACTGCTGCTTCTTATTAAGCCAGGCAAAGCTGGTAATAAGCCTCGGTAACGGGCACCGCAACTGGCTACTGACAGCAGCTGGCGATGGATGGTACCGCTTGTGGCCATCTGCATGTGGCACAGTTTACAGTCACTGGCACTAAGAGGATGCTGAGCTCAGTGCATTCAGTCCATCCTGGAAGGAGTTTGGGGAGTACTACCGAAACAAAGTCAGTTTGAGACATGTTTTTGGAATATTATAGTAAAATAGCAGAGTGCCAAATAGGAGACGCCGGCAGAAGAATGCGAGTATTGTGATGTTTTGGGAGAGCAGCAACAGGGACTCAGAACTGACACAGGGAACACACACAGACACACCAATGAGACGAGTGTGAGGAACAGAAACAAGGTGCAGAACTGTTTCTTTAAGACCAGCGGGCACTCTGAGGGGCCCCTTTAAATATCCCTGTGGCTCGGTGTTTCAACTAGAGAATAAAGGCATTCACTGAAAGCAAAATAATATTCTTCACATTCATATAATTAATTGATGCACAATATATATCAGTACAGCCTTAAAAATACTTATGCGGCCCTGGTCAGAGACCTGACACTCTACAGATACATGCATAACTCTAAAAATGCAAATAAGATATAGACAAGTGATGCACCAACAATTTCACAAAATGTAAAGATTTTCATGAAAATCATGGCTGAACTAGATCACAAACTATTCTTTTGTAAGTTGTACTATTTTGTTACCATGTGTTAATCAATGGAACACAAGAAATGGCATCTAAAAGCCGCTCTACATGAAGTTTGGAAGCAGTTTGATAAAAACATTCACCCTTGTGTTTTCCAATGACATTTGAGCCTTACACCGGGTCCACACATGCTGTGGACCAGCAAACTGACAGCAAAATCACTGTTACCTCATTCACACGACACTTTGCTCACGTAAATGTGCCGGCATATCGGGGTTTAGTGGTGTGTCGGACAAATTGATTCCAGAATGTGAAGGAGAGTGGACGCAGGAATGCGTCGGTCTGAATGAAAGTACAGCTGCTGCCATAAAGGTGAGAGGTGTTCACTGGTGACAATTACTCTAAGTTAGAAGACATTTAGGGAACTGGCAGTTAAGTTTTTGATGACCTGTCTGCGCCATTACATTTATAAAATCTAATGTCCCTAGTGCTGATTCAGGGTGGGTTTAGAGCTCTGTGGTACTGTAATGTGTGTGAACGTAAACAGAAGAATCTCACAACGCTTGAACACAAACCAAAACAACTTTTCTGACAAAATTCTGCAATCTCTGTGTGAAAAAGTCTAACGTCTGAACTACAGTCAAGGTAAAAACATAAGTAATGTTTCATTTGGAATGGTGAGATACCAATTTTACAACTTGAAAACTGCATTTTGAACAGCCAACAAATCTTGATGCTGCACAACCTTACCAGTTGTTGAGATATAATAGGAAATTTTCACCATTAGGTTGAATAACTGGGAAATAAACCTGGGAAAAAAGAGTTTCTGTTCTTGTTTACAAGGAACAGACAATATCTGAAACAATTCTGTGTATTTCTTAATATTAACAGAACAAAATCAGTATTACCCTCTTTTACACCTCCACGTTTTTACTTCCAAAGAGCACCTGAACACAACCTAAGACATGAACACGGAGAGATCAATTCCACATTTCGCCAAATATACACGTGGTAAAGCCTCTAATAGCTACTTTAAATGAAGTCAGAATTAATAAGCCATACATCACTAAAAAAAAATTACTATATGTTGTTATTAATACTAATAAATTAATTTACAACCACTGAAGAAAGGTTTTAAGTGGAGTGGAGCGGAGGTTTTAGTTCTCCTGAGTTTGATATGAGGCCACTTACTGGGTGAAAAAAAAAAAATGGTTTGTTCGTCCTGATCAGAGAAAAATCTGAACATTGTCAGACGGAATAAAAAAGACTTTGGAAAACATCAGGCTGCAACATAAACATCATCTAAGAGATAATTAGACAGAAGCCCAGCAGCAGAAATCATAAAGTGGTCTTAAAACTGTTATGGCTAAATCTGATCCATTTTCTTAAAGGAATGCCGTAAACGAGACACACCCTCAAGGTATTCAGCTGGGTTTGTTGTTTGGATCTAACAGGAACGGAAATTTTGAGATGACTGCATCACTACGCAACTGGAACAAGGTGAAAAGGACTCATCAAATGCTTTTTTTCCACAGCAAATAGGAACAGCATCTGGCAATGCCATGCTAAACTGCACGTTAAACAGCTGAGCGTATGGTGGCGCGTCGTTTTCCTCCTCCCTTAAAGCCACACAACCTGCATTTGCTGACAGGATGTTTGCCAAAGTACTTCAGGGAAAAGTCACGACCTGTCCAAAAGGACGAGCCATTATCAAGCTCTTCACTCTGTTAATGGGGTATATCTCAAAAAGTTATTGATAGATTTCAGTTAAACATAGTGCACTGGAAAGACATAAACTACAGAAAAGCCCTGGAGTCTGTTTTTGATGTTTATTACGCTTTGACTATATCTGGCTGTCAAATGTGGGTGTGGCTCATTCTTCAAAAAGTGCTATATCTAATGAATAAATGAGTTGTGACCAAACGGTGGACATGTGACTTCATTATTTATGCCAAAAAAAGAAACTGTAACATGTAAAAGCAGTAAAATGTTCTCAATAACTTTATAACCGGACATGGTAGAATCAAATGCTTGCTACTTAAAACTTCCACAGAAATATTATGGCCCATGTTCACTGCTAGTTTTTCTATGTTGAGCTAAGAACTTATCAATCAATCTTTTCATTGAATTGTGGGTAATGGTTGCCTTTTTTGATACTGGTAACTGGCTGATTTCATACAAAGTAGCTTGAGTACACAGACCACAGAAACTTGCCGATCGGTGAGCTTTTAGTTTTAGGCACTTAGTTGCCTAGTTACCCACATTCCATCACATATTTACGTCACTGATTGTGTTACCGTCCATCATCGCTCTATTACAAACTGCTGCCATACGAATGAGATTAGCTTCCCTGCCATTTTCAGCTCATGTGTACCTCATATACATTACAACAGCAAAGAGGGTGGGCTCCAGCCTCAAGGGCCATAAATCTTCAGGTAGAAAAGTGAAAATAGTAGAAAACCAAGGCAAATTGGGCACAATTACTTAATGTAAAGAAGATCCCTGACAGGAAACTTTATGATGTTTGATTTTCCCATTCAATGGGCAACCGAGGGGAGGAGAGTAAGGGGTATGTGTGTGCGTGTGCATGTGTGTGTGTCTGTGGGAGGTTGGCCAACAAAGTAACTGCCAGGTTCTAATCAAAAACAAACATGAACTAATCACAGCTGGGCCAGACTGTCTGAAGGTTTCTAGACTACCCAACTGAATTCCAAAACCTTTGTTAAGACAGCACATAACTCCTCTAGAGTCAATCAATTGATGGAAGCCGATAGACCCAAAGAACCTGAGGAAAAAATATTTCGATTCTATGACTTGCTGTTCAAAAGTTATGGGCCATAGTGTAAAAGTGGTAATACAGCGCCAACATCAAGCCGACTGGAATCAAACTTAAGTCAGCTCTTCCTTGTCCAACATGTCACCACGTTTCATGAAATCGATCTAGCTTTTGATATATCCTGTTCACGGTCCAAAAGACAAGTAAGTAACCTTTACAAGTATGTCATCGTGAAGGAAACTTTAATCTCCAAAACGGAAATAAACAAGTGCAGTGGATGTCAGACCGTGAGGCGCACATAATCATTCAAGCGAATGCTTTCAGCCTGATTCCCTGAAATACAAGAGCGTATTTCCAGGAAATTAAAATATCTAGGTTTTGGTTTTCACCTCTTAGGGTCGAACTCAAATTGTCATGATCACAATCATCATTAAAAATGTCACCCCACATAATGCACTGGCCTCAAATTTCCAAAAAGCCGAGTCACTTTTCCTTTTCCCTCCCTCCCCTCCCCTACTGAGCAGCAACAACTGAGTGTTTTCTCTGTGTTTAGGGTTTGATGTGTCCCACCCTGCCCAGATTCAAAGCACTATGCACTAATAGTTTACTAGCTAAAAAGGCAGTAAAGTGCAGTTACAAAGGGTTTACCCCATGAAGGAGGAGACTGTAATATAGGAAGAGCTATTTTTCACGCATTGTTAAAACCTTACAGCAGCACAAACTATAAATATAACACATGTAAGTGACAGACGTGAACATGCTTGTACCTCCGTCTCTGGGATGTCTGCGGGTTGGCCCGTTTAGCTGCCAAGTCTGGGGCCCGAAGGTGACGGGAGCGCCGCTTGCGGCAGGGAGCCACGTCTGTGATGTCATTCAGGCTGTCATCCAACGGGCTTGGAGTACGTGATTCTGAGGAAAACACCAGTTCATTGTTCATATATGACAGGTTTGCTAAAGTCAGCCAGACAGAGAACATAAATGTCTAGTAGATTTTAAGCTTCCTTAAGATGTATGCTATAAGTAATACATTTCTACTAAGGCCTGATCAATAACCAATGAATGGTGTGATCAACTAATTCATATTTAAATTCAGAGTTAGAAATGTAAACATTAGTGTAAATGAACATTAATGGCAGGGCTGCAAAGACGTGGTACACAGTCATGCAATGTGCAGCTCACCACACGTGAACATATCCGCAACAAGGAGAGCGTGCGATAGACGGATAAGGAGAGACCACACATACAAACAGCTGATGCAGACGAGGCTGCGCATGAACTCATCCAGCCAATAATTTATGTGGTTGTTAACAGGGCATCACACTCAAACAAAATCTCATTCACAGCTTTGGGCAGTTTCCACTCTCTCATTTGGGTATGTTAGTTAATTGATTTGAACAAAATTTATTTGCTGTGAAATTTCACGAGAGCAGAGCCCACACTCTCACCTGGTGCATATGAACTAGAACAAAGAGTTGCAGATGCAGATACTGTATAAAACGACATCCTGAGTCGACCTGCAACAATACATGAACAGCATCTCCTGAGTGTTCCTGCGGTTATCATGTTGATTTGTTTGGGAATGTCAACGGGTGACGCCGTCTCATTGCGGCAATCGCATTTGCATTTCAACTGACGCCCACTGCCTAAGAGGGATTACGTACTCATTCGTGTGCAAACATCAATGTGCATCATAAGGTTCCAGAGCCAGCCAAAAACACAACACAAGAAGCAGAAGCATACGGAAGAAGCCTCAACCACAACAACAAACAGACTCACATGGATGAAGTGCACCTTAAACACGCTGTCCGATTTGATTGCAACAGAAACTGGATGATTCATATCGCTACCAGGCAATATATGCGGACAGTTCTAAAAAGATGTAGGCGAATACTTAGAGTCAGACATGGCTGCAATGCCAACTTAAAATAAAATACCTCAAGACTGCCTTGAGAAAAGCTGTGTTAATGTGCATATAGAGCAAGGAAGTGAGATCCGATCACAGGACGCATTCCTGGAGACACACTGTAATGCCAGGTGTGGACAGACATACTACTTAGAGCTGTCCACTTGAGATCAGATCGCCTAGGGATGGCTGTTAAAACCAAGTTTGAATAGGGTCTGAGATCCACAACGACATATGCAAGTGAAACTAATCTGAAAAAAAAAAGAAGATTTGGTTTGTTCACACAGACGTGACTCAGATTCTCTGATCTGTGTCACACAGTGGGAAAATGTGGATTTCGGAAAGCTTCAGCCTGCAATGTGAACATGGCTTTTGACAGTATGTTCAGTTCAATCAGGTTTACAGACTGATTTTACAGACTGCTCTGGTGGCTCCAGTCAAAACACTGGCCATTACTTAAAAGGTCACTGAACAGAATCGAGGACACTTTCCGAAGAAAACACATAACTAGAAGATTGTTTCTGTGGTTTCCAAGATTATTATTTTTCACCTTCCCCTGGTCTTTGATGCCTGAACATGCTGATTTGCAGGTTTTGAGTTTTTCTGTGTTCACGCCGCAGACAGAGAGAGAACGAAGAGGTGATGAAAAGAGAGTTAGAATGAGCTGAGGAGGGCTTGGACCAGATGTTGTGTCATGTCATCTGCCGTCTCTCAGGCTTAAACCGTAGAAGAATGGAATGTTAAAGAAATACTGCTCCATTCCACAGGAGACAAGAACTTTCAGGACAACTACTGCATTACATAATTTACTGTACATCTCATATATGAGGTTGTTTGTTGTGATTCAGCCAGACTGCTGCTGTGAAACAATTAGAAATCAATACATAATAGAGGTTGCATCAAACATCACAAACGGCAAACTTAAGTGTCAACAATCCAAAGTTCACAATTTACAAATGCAACATCGTCTGTTGTTTGATTGCATTGGTATTTTCATTTCACAACTGCAGCAGTAGTACTTCATTTGCAGTAAAGATGTCTTTCACACATCGTAGAATATTAACGAAAAAGGTTCTTGTGTTTAACTATTGCAGGATTTATCATTCCAGAATCAAATTGTCAAGCATTACAGCGTGAGTTTAAGACACACCACGAAACCCCAATATGAAAGAAGACTTGCCTCATACTGTGATTATGCAACACGCCGTGTACAGAGTGTTTTCGCTGATGTCACATTGAGCAGGTTTGAGTTGTAGGTGGCACCGTGTAAAGTTACTAACTGTAGTGTACCCTGTTATGGATCAGTGAATGCCTTTATCGAGTATTTGTTCACACTTTCCATTTCTTCTTTTCCACACGCTTCTCGAAAAGCAAACGTTGTATCAGCGGGCTTCACGCTTAGTGTTCGAAACACTAACAGAAACTGAACATAATGTTCTGTGGCGGAGGCCCAATCTTCCGTTAACTGAGGAAGGTGTCCATAGTGTCTCTCCACCCCAGCTGCAATTACCATTATTCAGCCCACTGCGACAAATTTCATTAGTCATTAACAAACATCATGCAAACCTGACTGTCCAGCAACCCTGAAACACCTCCCTCCCCTCCTCGCCCCCTCCTTCTCAAGGACACATTGAGATTAAGGATTTGGTGTAGAGTGGGAATTGTTCTGTGCTCCCTACACAAAACACACGAGCACACAGACATCAAATTTCCGAAAATGTGAGGCACATTGCCCCTTCCCCTCCCTATATCTGTTGGAATTGTCGACTCGCAGTCATCGTCATGGAAACCAAAACACAACAACATCCCACTAGCTTTTCCTCATCAATGTCACTGCACAGATGGTTGGGGGGGGCAACTACCCAGAGCCAACCTGGACATGGAGGATTTAACATGTGACAGACTGGAAAGTGCGGCCGAGAAGGTAAAATTCCCCTAAAAACCCCTCATACACACCACAGTTTGACCAAAACGCATTACAGGGTGAGGCCAAGTTACAAATACAAACTTCCAGTCACTTCCTGACGGTGAATTAATCATGGCCAGGGCCCGAGGGGAAACTGCGTCAAAGTCTTGAAGTTGATAAAGTGCTATGTCATCATCAGAGCTGCTTGTCTTAAGCTGCTTGTCAAAGGTGTTTCAGGCTGTCGGTTCACAGAGGCCCACCTCTAAGGATTACATAATTTCTCACTGATGTCATGGTTACTTCCCATGTATAAATAATACAGAAGTATGAGTAAAGGAGCAAACACAACACCTTCCCGTGACAACGGCAAAAGTGGTCTAAAAATATAATATATTTCACAGAAACTGAAAACCCTGATGAAGATGAATTTCAAATTGTGTTACAATGCTGAGTGCCAGTAACCCAAACAAGACCATGACGCTAAATTCATAACAATAATTATAACGGGTCTGTGACGTAATTCTAGAATAAATAAATACAGTGAGTTCTCAGATTGTATTACAAGTGGACTCTCAGAGTTTCCTAAGAATACTTCAGTTTGTTGATACATCATCTGTGTAAGGAAATGTGATAAGGCTACTCGTATTCACATCATGCATCAACACTTGCCCGTGTCTTTTGTTCTTGTGTTCCAAATGCACACATTCATGGCAAGTCACATCTGTCATTCAAAACAACTTTTTTAACAAAGAGCAAGAGGAGGAGGAGGAGGAGGAGCTGTGACAGATTTGATGAATGTGTGTTGTGTTCGCCCGCCGTATGCGGACCTGTCCTGGGTGTATCCTACATTTAGTCTCCAGGTCCTGTGATCCTGCACAGGATAAATGGGTATAAAGGAATAGAGAATGCATTGATGTTCAGTCACTCCTGCTGTTTAGCTGTGACTTTTGCAAGCAAGATTCACTTGTTTTAGGATTTTTTTTTCAAAATCAGCAAAATACTGAAATGTACTTAAAACATTCAATAGATATCATATCAGCAGCTAAATATTGTTGTAAAATTGTATTGGGAGGTGTCTTGTAGTGATAAGGCTCCGCTCTCTGCTCTCTGTGCACTGCATGGCCACCCTCCTGATACTGATGTCAGCAGTTTTCCACAAGGAAAAATACCTGCTGGAGCATTTTTCCTTTTAGCATAAACCCAACTTGATTCTTCCTTTGCAAACAGGAAATTATTCACTTGATGTGGACAATAATTGAAGGTTTTTGTCTAAAAAACCCAGAAACCCAGTGCTGGTGTCATTTGCGTTTGAGCACATATGAAGATAACCAAATGCTGCATTTCTCGTTATGAGGAATTCTAGGGAAATCTTACTATCATAATAAAGCAAAAGTGCCAAAAAAACTTTAAAAAATAACTCAGAATTCTTCCTTACCCCGGGGTGGTAACATGGAAGCAGGGGCAGGCTGCACTTCCTCTGCCTCTTCATCAGTACTGCCACCATATTCATCTTCCTCCTCGTCTGCTGGTCGACTGGAGGTCGCTGAATCTCCTTTTTGCTGTCCTTCCTGACCCCTGTAACAGAGACTTGAACCTTACCATGACAGATTCTTGTCACAAACAGTTATCACTGTATAATTCTCAGTCACCCTTTTCATGTCATAGGACTGATAAAACATTGTGAAAGAATCAGAGAGATGTCAGAGGATAAAAGCTGCTTCACACCGATACAAAAGGAAAATGCGGCACAGATTTGCAGAATATCCGTGTGGCAATTTTCCACATGAAAAGCATGCACACTGAGTTTCACATTCTTGTGTTCCAATTTTGCACCCACCTAAAAAAACTCATGTTTTCTTATCTGACAGAAAATGCTTGTCCATGTAATCTCTGGGCAACGTCCCCCAATGCTGGGAGTGATTTCCATATAAGGAAATATATGTCACGCAGCAGGTAGAGGTGACTCCCTTTGTTGAGCAACAAGACACAAAATACCCATTTGAATATTGGAATTTCATCAATCAAAATAAATCCTACAAGGAGCATAAATGGCAGATGATAGTCGGTACAATTCCCATTTACCTCCATATAATGGAGAGCTATTTTTCAGCAAACATGACTACACATGATCTAGGACATGTTCATTCTTGGTGTGATTATATTTTGAGTACAACACATATTTCATGAGATAAACATAATGGCGTTAATGTGATCAGAGGTGTTTAAGTTAAGGTCTTAATCACATTGTACATTTTTTGAATTATGTGCAAGCATGTCAATGTAGCCTTTGTCTTTTTGCTTTGGCTAAACATCCATAAACCCCTTTTTTAAATCATATAAAATAGGGTGTTAGGCACCAGAATGATCAGACTTTCATTCATTTTTCAGCAAGATTCAGGACAATATTTGGAAAATGTGCAATCCACCAATCACCTGCTTTGTTGTAGGTGTGTGATGTTGTCCTGCAGACTTCTGATCTTGGCTTTCTTCTCGTTGAGGACCAGGACAAAGCGGGAGTACAGCTCTGCCTCTAAAGCTTCCTTACAGCCGGCATAGCGCTTCAGACTGAAATACACAACAGAGAAACAAACCAGCATTAATATATGACACCTTTTTACGTTTCAACGACATCACTAGTGGTGTTCGGTTTGTGAAGCACATGTGCATATGTGGGTGTACACAGTGCACATTAAAGACAAATCTTTTTATGTTATATTATTTGTCTCTGTTAACAGATGGAAACATGTAGATTTTGTGAAAAATGGAATGACTGAAAGTCCAAAGTGTGTTGACCCTCGTGGCCCCCCCCTGCAGCGTGTCTAGGAGTTGGGAAATAACTTAGAAGGGAACAGAGTAATGGGTTTTCAGGAGAAGCACTCATTATGAATTAAATATTGCTGCATAACTGTATGTGTTACTGCAATGTCCTTCGACCACAAGTTTTCATAATCCAGTAAGAAAAAAACCCCGAAACACTTTCTTTCTTCATTGGTTTCCTCATTTCACTTTTCATAACCACTTGAGCCTGTGAACAAACCTTTGTGCTTTTGGGTGTGTCCAAGTCCATTTTGCTATTCCGACAGTGCGTAATCTCGGAGCCCATTGAGGCGCAGGGCAAAAAGGGGTAGAATTTAGGCTCGTAAATAATCATATGCATATTTTGGGCCAAACATACAGCAAAGTGAACCAATCAGAGCGTCACCTGACATTCCCTTGGAGAGCCAAGTGCACTTAAATGTGGTCCATTGCTCATTGTATTGGATAGCAGACACTAGCCTTGCCGTAAAAGGGCTATTAGGATAATTCAAGTAAACCAGCATTTTTACTGTCAATGTTCCAGATTTACTTTTGCAGCCTTCCTGAAAAACTATTAAATGCGATGCTGACTACAGGAGGCTAAAATACACATTTTCCTCCTGTCTCAAGTGTTTAATATAATGTTTAATCCTCTGTTTTTCCCCAATTTTCCCACAGAATTGCTCAATTTTTTCCCAAGTGAGGAACATTCCTCAATCTTGAATGACATTTGAGGAATTGAAATGAGCAGTGGAATCCCGGGTGATGCTGCATTTGCACGTTTGTGTGTGTGAGTGTCCATGTGTCTTACTCTGTGGTGATGCGCTGCTGTTCTTGTCTCAGTCTTTGGTTGTCTTCTGCCAGTTTTTGGTTCTGACATTCCAGTGTCTTTCCTCTCTCCAGGCTCAGAATAAGAAGCTCTCTGACAGAGTCCAACGGCTCTGGGACGGCAGATAACAACACGGAGCCCAACCTGAACTGGGAGAGAGGACACAGAAGGACAGAGGATTCGTAAACTATTACAATAGTACACGTTAGCAGATGCTTGTCATATCCAACCTTAGTGAAAAACCTAGCAAATGTAACTTGATCAGTCAAATTAGGAGCAGATTACTGTTGTAACTTTTTTCAAAGATTAGATAAAGAACATAACCTGATTGAAATCAGAATAAATCGACAATCTTTTTGTATTTTCAGTCTCAGGGTTATTGGGGGTTATGTATGTGGTGGTCGTACAGCAATATGCATGTATGTGAGTGCAGGACTTACTGTATAGAAAATCAAGAGGATGGTCAACAAACAGAGTGCATGACTACTATGGAATGCAAATGTTAACATGAAAGCCAAGCAAAATCCTGGACATTTCAGCCAATTTACAAATCCTGGCTGGACATCCTACATGTTAGGGATGCTTGGTCCGCCTGTGCTACAATGACCGCTCCCTCAACCAGTATGTTCAGTGTGAGTGAGTTTGTGTATTGAATACATTTCAGCAACATTTCCAACTGAGCTCATTTGTATAATGGTGCTTATCTTTGACTCGACCTTCGTTCGGGAGTAACTGCGTAGTCTTTTCCCAGCAAGATAATGGTAATACTGTTGAAGCAACATTGTTTTGAAAACAGCTGAGCTACTGTCAAGCTACGAAAAAAATGGCTACTGGTTTGTAGACAACTACCTCCACACTATCCCCTGGGAGATAAACTTTTCCCTCAAACATGAGCTGCCAAGTTTGCTCACAAATAAGAGGTTGAAAAGTCACTATCACCTCTGAACTCTTGGCCTTTCAGTTTCCTAAATAAGCAAACTTTGGATCAGGAGAGGGGGCTGTGTGTTTGTACACATCTGCCCTGTGAGAGGCTGTCCAGCTTTGATAAGGCAGATAAAAGAGTAAAAGCGGCTGTGAGAATTCCAAGTCACCACGAGTCAGAGCAAACAGGATCTAACTGGGAGGTTTTTGTGTTCATTTGTCTGAATTTACAGCAGCTTTGTGCCGTGTTTGCGCTGATGCAAATTTGTGTTAAAAGATGTGGTAATGTTTAACAATTCCAACACTGCTGGAAAGAACTGGGATTGTTTCAGGCTGATAGGGGTAATACTGGGCTGAGAAAGCAGAAAGTTGATCGTTGATGTGAAAGATACGAACTAGTAACCAAGGTTCTGTTTTCATCTTTCAGGCATTGATCTCTTAAAAAAAAATTCCTTATTATAGTCGATTTCTATAATAAGCAAACATCAATCTACAAAAGAGGATAAAAGATGGTGGAAACGCCCATTCCACTGGCCTATTTGGTCACTTTCACAGCGAAACCTTATGTTGTCGTTAAGTCCAATAACTCTGTTCATCATGCAAATCATCACTGAAAGAGCAAGTAGGAAACTTTCTGTTCTAATCTAAATTTGCCGGATAAAATTTTGTAATAAACTGATAAAATGACCAAATCCATCTGAAAAAGATTATGACTACGAGACAATAAGCCTCAGTCTTTACATCTGTTACATTTACTGAATTGTTAATGAAATACATTTGTGCAAGATATTCAGTTAACATCAACATCGACCACATGCTGCAGTCATCAATCAGACTTTTCGACAAGTATTTTCCAACAACGTTCCAAAAGATTCTCGTGAGGTGAACGTGATCATTCTTAGTTTTTTGTCTTTTCCTCTCGTCTTATCGTTCGCTAAATGGTAAATAAACCTGACAAATTTACCTGAACTGAACACTGGTAGATTAAGTGGTTATTGAAAACCTTTCAGTAAATAATGAGATGGTTGGCATCCTTCTATTACGTATTGATACTGGCCATTTCCAACCGGTGTTGAAGAAGAAGCTCACCATATTGTGATATACAGGAGATTGAAAATGATTTTCCTTTTGTATCTTACTGCTCTTCCTGTTGTGCATCGGGAGTAAAATTGTTTAGAAAAACTGAGCAGGTAGTTATGTGCTGGCTTAGTGACAGAAAAAAAAACTAAAGTGACTATTTGACAAAGCTTTTACAATAGCTTTGGGGAAATTGTATCATTTTCAAATCACTTAAAAGGCCTGGAAAACCCATTTTGTAATTCTTGGACTTTTCTGGTTTCTTCATCATAACTGTTGAAATCCTGTGAGTTGGAATGCTTCATCGCAGCTGTGTTAAAGACAATCTGACAGAATGCACAACACAAACACATAGACATGCCTGGTATGCAAACCACCACAGGTAACACCTGTGCCTTTATAAGAGAGTCTCACTTTTTTCACATATGGCTCTGCAGCACAGGATGTGAGCTGCCATTAAAGAGGAATGAGCAGGAATTAGACCAAAAGCCTTTCATTATGACTCAGAACTTTATGACGGATCATTTACTTTTTTTTTTTTCCTTAATGTTGTGCAAGAAAAAACGGTGAAATAGTCCACTTCTGCAATCAACTGTTTCAGATTCTCAGATTCTTATAAAACAGAAACCTTACTCATTTCTCCTTTGCTGCAACAGATTTCCATTCTGTCATAACTACCATAGCAACAAAGCTTTTCTGTATTCATTATGCTTATTGTGTGCATTTGTGACCTGTGACTATGGCTTATGTCAGGCTTTTGCATAACACGTTTGCTGTTCAACAACTACGTCAATAAAATTACGTTAGAACGTTACCTTCAAAGCTGGGTTTTTTTTGTTTTTTCGCTAGCATTATGATTTCTCAGGTTACTTAGCAATGCTCAGTGGACAAATCTTAACTAAATTTGACCAAAATTCCATGGTGTTTTTGTTGTAAGTCATTCAACTGATTTTTAGTTTTCACACGGCTCCCTGTATACAATTTTTCATACATATTATCTGACTTGACATTCATAGTAACATGAAGCAGTGGGTGAGGCACTGTGCCACACAACCATGGCATCAACTTTTAGTGACGAATAAGCCAGTTTGGCTAAATAGACATTAAAACACAATGACAGCAAATCCAAGGGAAAAAGGGTAAAGGTTGAAGGTATGGTCCTGTCTAATGCTGCGTAAAGAAGTCCAACTCTCCACTGAATTGATTCCGCCTCTTATATTGTCTTAATTCCTCATGAATTCCCACCTATATATGTCAGTTTTTCTCTTGAGGATGAGTGCTCCTAATGTCATCGTGTTCAGTGTTTGGGAATGAAAACAAGTGACATCACTTCACAACAACTGTGGCATTTTGTATAGATTTAAGGGGCTAGTTGTTAACCAAACTGCTGTTGTTAACCCCTACTGCCACTAGATGTCAATCAGGAGAGTTAAAAACAAAAAATAGGCTTATCAATTAAAGACTGATAGATGTCAGGCAAAAGAAAGAAAAAGAAAGAAATCGGTCAATTATAATCGATTAATAATGAGTGTCCTAAAACCCCCCCCCACATCAAATGCGGAATCCAGTCGACAGGAGGCCACAGTGTTATGAGGACAGTATGACAGAATCAATCTTCACGCACAATTATTTAACCCAGTTATGTTACTCCTACACCATTATCTCCATGTTATAACATCAACACATTCACACTCTATTAATCACTGCCTGGCTTCAGTTAGGAAATCAAAGCACTCCTTTCAAAAAAAGGTCTGTGCTCGCATCATCAATGCTTCTGGCGTAACACTAACAGTATCAATTCTGAAGAAACCTATGAAGTCATCCAGCCACTCTACGTGTCACTGATAAGACTGACAGTGAAAACTCACACTGCATGTCTGAGATCAACCATATGGCTCACGAGCGAGGGATCTGGTTAGATTAGAGTGTCTTTCCATTCCATACATGTATACATCTAAAAATTCACTCTGACAACACTACACCTGGAGGACTGTTTTGACAATACAGTAAAAGTTTTAAAAAGCTGGAAATCAAAAAATTATAAAATGAATCAAATTATAGGCTGTATTAGAATCCATAGCATTTACTGAGATTGTGGCAGTGGGAATTTCCACCGTGGAAAAGATGATGTCTGCATTGGAAAGAAAATATAACTATTACTGAGATTAATCTAGGACTCTCACTATGGAATTATATGATATGATAATCTACTAATTATGTCGATCTTTAATCTAGTAATTGATCAATAGTCACTGAGTGTGGGTCCAATACAGTCTGGTGATCAGAGATTTTTAAAAATCAATCCTTGTGGGATAACGTATATCATCTGGTTTAGAAACACCTTAAGATCGTTCAGGAAGAGCTGGAGGACATCGCCAGCTGGAAGACGTGGGCTACTTTACTTAGTATGATTGCACAACCAAGATCTGGATAAGGATTTGAAAACAGATGGAACGTCTCCGTTTGGCTCCATCATTATCATTAACATTTAAGAGTGCAGCATGGAGCACGGATATTTGGGGGAGGATTCTAACAGGGATCTTTCTAGCCAATAGGAAAAGAAATTCAAACAATGATGGATGCTTGTGCTGCTGCTTTACAAGTTGTTTGACAACAGCAATACAGCACAGGCACATCTGTCTTTCTAACTCAAAATATGATATTTCAGCAACACATGATGCATGGAGATGAATGATATGAAGTGTTAACACGCTAAAAAAAAAACTGTCACCTTATTTTGTGTCTAAGACACCAACTATGCAAACATTCTGTTCCACTGTGTGTAAAGTCTTTGTGTTGCTGTGTGCAGTGCTCACCGAGATGTCCTTCTGCGTCTTCTCATAGGCCAGTGTCACAGAGCAGCACCCACTTGGGTCAGGGGGTGCCAGGGTGAAGCGGTAAATGGTGGAGGTTTCTGATCCGGTCAAAGCCTCATGGAGGTTCTGGGTGTAGCGCTCCTTCTCCATCTCCAGCTCCTCTGCCTCACCACACATTGCTGCCTCACTCACTGAATTACAAGGGACGGTAAGATATAAACTGAAATTAAGACTTAGTTAGCGTCCTAATTTTTCTGTAGTTTTGCAGGTACAATAAGTTAGTTTCTCTTAATTTTGTAGACATCCCAAATATATTCTTGTAACTCAAGTTTTCTCAAAATATATATATAAATATAAATATTCATTCTCAGTATCTCATTTTTTAAATTTGTTTTTCCAACACTGGTCTTTATACTGTAAATTAAAGACACATATAACACATAATATTCATCTTCTATTATTATTTTTTTATATAATTATCATTTATGGATTTAGCTTTCTTCTTTTCCACTGTAAGTGAATCCTGTTCACAGGAGAGAGAGAGGTTATTTTAGTAATGTATAAAGCAAATTGATTGGACTGACGTAGATAAAACTTTATCAAATAACAATTCCATTTATAATAAATTAATGTACTGGAAAAGGGCCAATGTTAAATATAATGATGACATGCAAAGCAGTTACTAGTTTGTGTCACTGATATGCAATATCTGTGCAATTCTCCATTTATTTATTTACAGTTCGTATGAGGAATCTAATATATAAATTCAGTTGTCATTTAGAGGAATCTGCACCAAAATTTTTGTCTTCTCGAGATAAGTAAATATTTTTCTCAAGATCAAAAAAAACATATGCATATGAATATATTTTCTGTCTTAAATTAAATGCATTGATCAATATATTGCTGCTTCTAACCTGATCATCTCAGGGAAACAATTTAAAAGGTTCTGTTAAAAGGTTCTCTTCAAAGGTCTACTTCCACAGGCACGGAACCAATTAAGCCTCCTTTTAGCTGTATGTGTATTGACATTTTAACAAAGATGCACTGATGTCATGTACATGTGCCTACCCCCTATCATGGAGTACAAACACGAGGGTTCTACCACAGCATACACAGTGGACCGTGACTGACTATGTCTGAGGACTCACATGGACCTGAGATTGATGAAAAGAAAAAACTAGGGGGGTTTGGTGGAGAGTGACCCCTGCACATTCTTATCTTACTGTCGGTGGTCTGTGAGGAATCTGCTGTGATCCTGCGGCAAACAGCTGGTTAACATTAGTACACTGTCTCTCAAGCAGACATATTTCTCTCTATAGCTCAACAAACAGGAGGGAGAGGAAAATGAAGACGTCACGCTTAGGAGCAGGTAGCTTGTTTACAGTTAACCAGAGAAGCTAACAGCCAAGGGGACGTTTTTGATTTTATATTATTCCAAAGCTCTGTCGAAGAAAAGCGACCTCGTTATTATTGTCTGAATTTGAAAATCTAACCTTTCAAAACTTTGAGCAAGAAAGAAAGACTGACTTAAGTCCCTGTGTAACTCCATCCTGTTGAATTAAGACTGTTACAGAGGTCCTGAGACAGGGGTAGCTATTAAAGAAGCTGCTTATTCATTCAAACCTTTATTTATATAGGGAAAGGCCATTGAGAACAGGCGGTCTTTTTCAAGGAAGCCCTAATTACAATACGAATAAATAATATAAGAAACATGAATGTACTAATATATAAACAATGATAAACAGATAAATAGTGTGTCTGTGTGTGTGTGTGGGGGGCAATACACAACCTCCGCCATTGCAGTAGAGGTTGTACGAGCATAGGTGGGCAGAAATGTGGGCAGGTTTGACATGTAAATTGTGAGATGTCACTGTGTGAAGTCATTGCTGTGTCATTGTCATCTCACCCTCTCCTCTCCAGGCGTACTGTCCATCGGTGAGTAACAGGTGGAACCCAGAGCCTAAGTCCTGCCCTCTCCAATCCACCCTCAGGAAGTAGGAAGATGTGCATTCAAGCTCTGAGATGTGGATCTCCTGCACAGACACTTGCATCTCTGCAAACACAGAAAAACATATTATTGTTAAATTACAAGGCACTGAGGAAGTTCATATCTCTGCTAAGACCCCAAAGTCTTCCAATTGGACTAATATATTTGACAATGATAAAATGAAGCAACAAAGTATGTGTGTGTGTGAGCAAGCTCTGCGTCACACAACCAAAATCAGGGACGTTAATGATTGATAAACTGATTTTAGGAAATTAATTTATTAAGGAAACATAATAAATATAATGATATAATAAACACAACACCTACACCTATAATTAGTTTGCTGCCCTCTTGTGAACAGGACAGATTTTTTTTTTTTTTTTTAGGTACGTTATCAGTATAAGAGACATTGACAGAGAGACAGAAATACATTTTGTGGATAATATGATAGCTTTTATCTACTGTATATAACATGTCCAGAAAAGGTGTTGAAAGTGCTTGTAGCAGCTAATTAGATTGCTGGATTGGTGTCAAACATGGTGGGTCACATCATAATAATTCCCACAGCTGCTTTTACGTCATTTTTGTGGCATAAACTGTGGTCTGCTGGTTTAAATGTTAGACAAACTACAGAACACTTTACCTAAGCTTCTGCTGGCACAGACCATCTGGCAAAAATAGCAATGAACAGCAAAAGTATGTCTGCATCTGTAATGGCACAAACCTTCACATGCCGTGCAACCACATTCAGTAGCATTTAAAAGGACAGATATGATGCAAAACTGCTTTGTCTTTCTGAACAAGTCAGTCGTCCGTGTTTTTAATGGCACATAGTGCATGCATGAAATCATAACATCGCCCATGTTAATATAGGAACCTCACCTCAGAATGACAACTAACCACACATCCAATCACCCCGACAGGTGATTTAGAGATTTCAATTGACCTATAGGTCTCAGCGTACTTCATCAACACAGCAAGATTGTTTTGAAATACAAGTCATACTTCGGTGTCACGGTAGTGTCAATCCATTTCCACACACTACACTACAGGATGGATTGCTACAGGAATTTCTAGCTGTGAAGTGACGGCACTCACCACCAATCCACAGTGTTACTCACAGTAGATACAGTAGGATGAAAGACGCTCGCTATAATGATACAGTATACACCTCAAACTCTGGTAAGTGAATTTGTAATTGAGTTCACTTCAGGCAAACAGTTCTAGGCTATTCAAAGGATTTTGGATAAATTTAATGAGCATGTTCAGATTCGTAATGTTCGTATGTTTGGAATTTCAAATAAAACGTCATGACAATAGTCCCATTGATGGTTACCTCCGATTTTATCAGGTTACCTTTTCACCTTACTCCTTACATCATAACAAAGATTATGTAATTGTTAATCATCCATTTTGCCATTTGGTGGTGTAATGAAAACACTGAGGCCAGCAGCATGCAACCATGTCATCACATAAGCTGAGTACTATAATGAAGAACAGAACCTCTTATTATGACTAAGTACATACTGAGCAGAGCGAAACTCAGCCATCAGCTACCTGTTTACTAATGATCGACCATGGCAGCAGCCTGAACTTTAACAACATCCTTTACCACCTGCTTCAACTATATATAGAAATGTCCTATCCATGTTTGCACTGGTCTGGATCATGTCATGTACTCAGAGCTCAATAAAACACACAACTTGACTGTGCGGAAATTCAAGTTGGCGAATAGAATTAAATATCCAGATGTTTAACAGGCTTAGCTCAATTATTACAGACCTGGATGAAAGTACGCATAACACATCATCGAATAGGTCACAACATACAGTATGACATGTTGTTTTCAAATGCACCATTTAGTGGTCTGTGTGAATGACAATATGTCCATATCAAATTAACAGATTTATGCTGGGGTATTAAAATTTGGGGAATTTTTTGCAGTTTTGATTCTGCTTCTTGTGTCTCCGACAGTAAGAAATAGGCTCTGACGGATATACATACAATTTGATAAATAACCAGTACAGCATTCAATTTGAAAGTCTTAATTGGTTATATAAATTAGATTCTGTGAAAAAATAATGCTCACGAATCACGAAAAATAATCAGCACTGGATTTAATGTTTGTTTAATGTTAGTTTATCATTTGAGTACAAAACTAAATCTCTTCCTGTTTCCTTTGTTGACCTGTAACTTCTTCAGTTTTCTTACTTCAAGTAGTAAAACGTTAGAAAACTTGGATAGGGTTATTTGGTAGAGCGGAATGTGACATATCTCTAAGTTAGTGGTTTTGAGTTAAATACAACTGACATATCTCTAAGTTAGTGGTTTTGAGTTAAATACAACTATTGCAGCATTCAGGCTTGAGTCACCTGGTAGCACGGTCCCTACTCAGTGTGTAACACCGGCTAACGCTAAGATAGCGTGCACGTCTGGACTGGATAAAGCTCCGGGGAAGATCAAATTAATGAATCTCTGAACACAATTTTATGTGATTCTTACCAAACCACTCAACGCGATGTTCTCCACTTCGATTTAACACCTAAGCGTTTTAGTGTTGATCTTCTGGTAGCAAGTCGAGGCATTGCAAGGGAAGTTGATAAATACGTCATCACTACGCGACGAAGCGATGGTTCTTTATACTTTTTATACGCGCAAAATGTGAGGGGAAAAACTCTCGAAATATAATTAATTTATTTATAATTAATTTATCCGGGGGAAAACGTTTTTTACTGCATTGAAGAAAATAAAATTGAAAATAAATGAATTGGGTAAAACTTTTCTCCCACAGAAAAATTAAAAAGAGGAAATCTGAAAAAAAATAAAAATAATAAAGATAAACCACACACTTGAAATGTGATAAAACTATAGTAATTCTGAAAAAAATGGAAATTTAGGGAAGGGACCATCCATCCATAGGTATATACAACCATCCATTAGTGTGTCCATCCATATACATACAGTATATATCCATCCATCATCCATCATCAGCAAGTCCATCCATCCATCCATTCATCCATCTATCCATCATCCTTCCATCCATCCTTCCATCCATCATCATTCATCCATCCATCATCCATCCATCCATCCATCCATCATCTATCCATCCATCATCCATCCATCCATCATCTATCCATCCATCCATCCATAATCCATTCATCCATCATCTATCCAGCCGTCATCCATCCATCATCCATCCATTCATCTATCCATTTTCTAATCCAGAATCTTTGGTTCAGTCCAGCGGAGTCCCACAGGGATCCATTATGGGCCCGTATTTCTTCTGTCCTTATGCCTTCATTGGTAGACGTTAGAATAGAGTTGTTGTCATTCTCT
>OMNV01015963.1:0-49260 GCA_900303265.1 Brotula barbata | reverse complement strand
ATATAAATATATAAATAATAATTTTCAGGGCCTTGTCCTTTAAAACAGCTCAAATTTAATTTCCTCTGATGGTCTTCGACAGGGTTACCGGCTCCTCTGTCTTGGATCGGATAAAAGTCGGTATTCCAAAAGCCGAAGGAGTTTCAAGTTAACATTTACATCATTGGTGATGTAAGACAGTTTTTATGTCCTCCCGGGAGAACACACACACACACACTCACACACACACAGGGCTCTCTGGGAAACAAACTGCTGTATTGTCAGTGAAACAGTCTGGAAAGAATTAAAGACAATAACAGTCTGTCTGTTTATGAGCTTTATGAGAGCTGCAGTTGATCTGTATCAGATCCACAAGCAGACAGGATGTTTAAAGATCAATCTGCCTATAATCAGGTTAACGTGTTGACATCCTTAATGATGAGCCACAGGCTGATTGATCAGGTATTGGAATAGACTAACTGTCCTGCTGCTGACAGCTGTCTGCCATATTAGCACACTTGTTTCTTTTCACATAAGGATGAACGTTTTACCTCTAAAAGCAGTGAGATGTATGTAATGTTTACAAAACTTTTTTTTTTTAATGCAAAACGCAATATGGACGCAACAGGCAGCATACTGATGAAAAGACAAAGGCAGCGCATGTGCCAACTGCCATTAAGCCAAAGAAAATGATAGCCTCATTCTGGTGGGAGGTCAGATTTCCTCATCGGCTTCATACACCTGAGAGTAATCTGTAAACATGCAGGAGAAGGGACAACAATAACTTTCACTGTGAGTCACATTCATCAGGGGGGTAGAGAAACAGACAGAACACAGACAGGGAACGACACAAATAGAGATGGGGAGAGAGAGACAGCGCTGTTTCAGATGTCAGACTCTCTGCTGCCACTTGGGGGTCGTATCTGTACATTACATTATTGTTTTTTATAATCAGGACTTGTTCTGTGTGCAAAAAAAATCTATACAGTTAGAACAAATTATATAAAAAGTGCGACAAGAGACTAAAAAGAACTTAACACACATAGTAAGTGCAAACTGTACATCAGTCCTGCGATACACTGATGACCTGTCTAGTGTGTAGCCTGCCTTTTGGCAAATGATCACTGGGATAGGTTCCAGTTCCAGTGCAACCCTGACATTGATATGTGGTATAGATTAGAGATAAATAGATGGATGTGTCAGGCAACTTGGTGAGAGCCCACAATTCAGCGTTGTTGAAAACCATGGAAATCGTGTTTGTTTTTAGGAAGCTCAGGCTTACTTTCAATAAAAAAATTGTGAGCTCAACACCTTAAAAATGAACGGGAATCCTCCCTTCAAGGTGAGATCAAAATCATATTTGATTCAAAACTATAAATGTTATATATATGCTGAGCGGCGCTTTTAAGACCTTTGAAAGATGGACTTTTTTAGCATTTGTGGAAATCATAGAAGCAAAAAAAAAATCTTTAATTACATTTTTGTGGAACTGACAAGATGGTGGAACAACACAGGACTGACAGGCTTATTTGCATATTACGCATAATATAGCTATCAGACTTCAATCTGTCCAGTCATCTGATGATTAAGGTTAAATGAACATGCCTTGGTTATTATACAGGATTAGAAAGATTAGATATCTTTATGTAAATTAGGTCAAAGAAATGCAATCCCCAAATCAGATAAGGTAGAAATATCCACAAGCAATCCTTTATTACAGGAACTGTTACAAACTCTAAGAGAAACAGAGTGTTGATGTAATTTTACAAGATTATTGTCCATCAAGTTAAAGTTCATAAGGTCGTTGCAGTCACATCAAAAACCAGAAACTCGTCCAGAGAGCAGCACAGCATGATGTGAAGTCCTGCTGCCCAGTGGGTTCAGGGTTCATGGTTCTAGATGCTTATGTCAGATCAGAACATCACCACCTTTGTCTGTTTCGGCTTGATTTTCTTCAAAGGAACATGTACGTCCTCGTGGTCTGCACTCATGTTATTGGACAGCCAGCCCACGGTCACCGAGTTCGCTAAAAGGACACCAGGGCAACGTTAAAGCCTACGCTTACAGAACAACAGCACACAAAGACGAAAAGAAGAAGAAACTTACTGGCAGCCTGGTGCTCTGGGCAGTCCTTCTGGAAGTGTTCCACTGAGCCACACACACGACAGCAACCACCTACCAACACACATACTCTCAGCATTAATATATACAATAGAGGGCTTCCACACTTTTTTCCCCAAGTAAATAAAAAAACATTTTCATGCATTTCTGCAGTGCAATAAGTAAAACAACCTCTACGATGTCTAGGTCATGGTGAACTAACCATTTTAAGCAGAATTATACAACATACAAAAAACACCACCTCACAGGTGGACTCCAACCAAGGCGCAGAATCAACTTGATCTTGACATTGAATGCTACTGTACCTTGAGCATAAAGTCCTTTAGGATTATCTGGACATGACCGTGATAAGTGTCCAGTCTGACCACAGATGAAGCATTTCGCATATGGGAAATCACCTGAAAACAAAAAAAACAACCCAAATTGGTGAGATCAGAGTTGAAGCCTTACACTCTTCATTACAAACATTATTCCCTGATTGCCTCACCGAGAGCTGGATCCACTTTAGCTCTGCATTTGTGGATTTCATGTTCTGTTGATCCACAACGGTAGCAGATTCCTCTGCCCATCTCTTCGTCTCGGTCGGCCTCCGGACAGTCGGCCAAGCCGTGACCAGGCTTCCTGCAGTTAAAACAAAGCTGGACACAGAGAGGAATGATGGGAACGCTGAGAGGGAAGAGGAAGGCCATGCTCGCCTTCATAAATGCTCCACTTATCCCTTAATTGCATACAATCACACCATTCTGATTGTAGTAGTCCCTGGAACATGTCTTCATTTAAACATTCTTGTTTATATTCAATCGTTTCTATTAGAACAATTCTAATGCAGTGTTTATTTTATTATTTTACTTATTCAGTGCCATACTGCTTTATTAATGTAGCCTATGGAATTTTTAAGGGTTCACAGGTGATGTTTGCTATAGTTATTTACTATAACCCATGTGGAGCATGCCCTCATATATCAGTCAGATGTCATGGTGATGATGGAGATGCAACCACATCTTACTTGTCAACCTTTCTCCCTCCCCTATAAAATATATATTAGTGAAATCACTCACCATGTTGTTCTTCTTGTTATTCTGCCTCTTGATCCTTCTATCCTCTCTACGTCTGTCTTTCTTGAGGGCGACCTCCACTTCCTCCCTCAGCCCGTCGTCTTTAACAAATTCTCCTTTTTTCCCTCCTGGTAACGTTTGTCCTGTCTGCTGCAGGTATTCAAGGAATCCATTCACGTCCTCACTGACATAATCCTTCTTCTTAGGGTTTGGTTTTTTCACAGGCTGTGTCCTTCTCAGAGGGTCTGTACCCCTGGCCTGAGGTCTATGTTTGAACCCTGGGGAGTCCCTGGATGGGCCTGCATGTCCTCTCCCTCCTCCTCTTCCACCACCTGCTCTGAGCTGACTCCATGGCGTGGCCTCCGATGGTTTGTGTTTGTGGATGTTATTGGCTCTCGCCCACCGTGTCATCACTAGATCTTCTGACTGAGGATTAATAGAGAAAAAAGGTTTACTACAGCTACAAAATGATAAGTTGTCATCATACGTCACTTTTCTACTTAAAAAAAAAAAATCAAAACTTATTTTTTATGGCTTATTTTTTGTAAAATTGGTTGATATTTAGTTCTCTAATGCATTTCTGTCTAGGATTTTTCAAAAATGGTGTCTACTATGGCAGTCCCCAGAAAAGTATGCAGGCAGTCCTGTGTCACATGATAAAGTGGTGGACTTTTAGTGACATATAAGGAAGTATTAGCTAGGCGTATTCAATTTAGATAAACACAATAAAAAGACAATGGCAAAAAATGCAAGGAAAAGACTGAAAACTGTGGTTGTACCACAAAGATTAATAACGAAATACATTGCGGTGCAACAGGTGTGACTGAATCCTTGGCAGACTCCCCCACAAGGGAAAATGCACCTTCCAATTCCTACCCATACCACTACCACGACAACAGCAGCAAAGAGTAATGATGATGATCATTTGTATGCGAATGTCAATGAGCGACGTGACATCATCTCAGCTAACGTCATCTCACCTAACCTCTCCAGGACAGTTGCATTTCACATAGAATTATAAGAGTGATTGATTGCGAACTCGCTGTTATTGCAAAATTTGAAAAGCAGAAAAAAAAGTGGCCGATTTCATAGTTAACATTATTATTGGTTACAGAGTAGACAATCATTACTTCTGTATTTATACTGGCTCTTATAACATCCTCTTCTTAACCAGATTCAACATAAAAAAACAGCAGCTGTGAACAAGTGGAAACAAAATACAACATATTCTACAAAATGCTGATTTATATATTTATTAAAATAATCTTTTACATCTTTCACCCATAAATCTCTGAGGAAAACAACAAACACACAAATCTTTTAAGTGCCAAGTCCACCTTTCAGATTGCTCGACACACAGACCTCTTAATTACATTTTTGACATCGCCTACAGTCAGTTGGTTTCCCTCTAAGGAACAGAGCGACCATGGCTAGGTGAAGTTCTGGAAGCAACACGTTTCAAACAGATCTAATCTTGTTTCCACAGTATAAACCTGCTCCAAGCAGGTTGGTTTTTACGGACATGTTACTGTGGCAACAAGCCCAATTATTACTGGTCTATTTGAAAACTGAGCTACGAATTGTAGCACTTTATACCAGTACTTTTTAGTAGCTGTCAAAAAATCTTTATTTAATTCTTAGTGATTTGCTAGCTGATAGCGTTCTCCAAATTATTCCATTTTTCTAGCACGTCAGCAGCTGTAGCCGATGGGAAATTATTCTGTAAACGTGCTTATCGTTCAAACTTTTTAACTTTTCTTAATCAAGTTATCGCCTATAATAGAATGGAACATTCCACCAAAGACGAAATGTTAGCCGAAAGAAGATAACTCTTTAAAAAGTTTTTTTCTGTAAATACTCACGTAGCTTTAGCCCATGCGTTTGTTTTACCGGAAGTGCTGTTCTTCTTCTACGACTGATCTACAGAGCTACAGTCTTCGAGAGGCACAGCGCCCCTAAAGTAAGTCTGGTCAAAATATGACTTGTTTTAATAAAAACTGACCCTCAGAAAAACAAAAACATTGGAGTTGAATTTTAAATTCTAGTAAAATACCCAAAGTGTAAATAAAATGATGTCCAAAGAATCCAGATTATAGGGAAATTTACAGGAAGTAAATAATACAGTAGCATAAAAAGGCAAGTGTTACTATTGTGATTTTTTTGAGGATTTGAAGAATTATTTTGTCATTACTACAAATTAAGAAATTTTAATGCCTTTCATGTTTTATGTCAATTATTAATGGGTTACTAATATGAAACTTTGGAAGCATTTAACATAATCCGAAATCCTTTGTATAGCCCGAAACAGTTTGGTAAATGTTTACTCATTTACCAATTCAGTGTTTAAGGCATTAAAGGAGTTGAGATGACACAGGTGATTTTACTTAGTGTGGTAACGAAGTGGAGGTCTCTCTCTCTCTCTCTCTCTCGCACACACACACACACACTCTGCCATGCTTCCCTTGCTGCTTAGTATCCTGCTTTCACTTGAATACCTCAAAGATGGTAAATAATTAACATCTAGTCCAGTTTAATGTAAATTTATACATACTACTCAGAGGTCTCAGGCATTTCTCATCTTCTGTTGCAGTTCACAGCCGTCCGATACTGCAAGATACCACAGGTTAAGTGTCAGTTTGCTGGAAATTTACCCACGACTTTTGCTACAACCTTGGCCTATGTATTTTATGATATGTGATTTTTGACTCGCTTTAGTACCTCCTAACAACTGGATCAGCCAAGCTTTGCACTACATGAAGTCCAACCCAGAAACTGTAGACGGTAAACCAATCAGGCCTCTCAGCACATGGATTAGCCTTATGACATGTATTTAATCTATATGTTATTAAAACTGTCCTCTGGATGTATGGTTAGAGGAAAGAAGAGTTGTTTAAATGATGTTTTTGTTTTTAACCTTTCCTTTGACAGAGCTGATGTCCAGAGATTATGCGGTCAGAGAGGGTGACATGGTTTTACAAGTGAGTAAAACACTTCTTGATCATTAACCTGGCTATCTCTTTTTGAATCCAGTGTCATATTCTCACTTTTGACCCCATGATAGCAGCAATGCCCACTTCATCTCTGTAAATATGCAAGTTTCCCTGCCTTTTCTCTGCCTTCTACAACCATTCCACAGCAAATTTACGAGTAGGTTGGAAATTATTAAGTTCCAAGTTGCCTTGGAATGTAGCATAAACATGTTAGCAAAAAATGATTTCAAACCGATTCTAAGTTTGAGGCATGGAGCTTTGCAAACCTGAATGTTAGTTGTTTGGGCCTGAGAGATCAGGAAGTAGTTTGAGCTGAAGTCAAAATTCCCTTTGGAAACGGTCAATCTGAAAGTTGTTTGTTAGACTGAGATTCTCTGTACAACGAAGAGGACACTTGAGTTTGACCTTTAGGTCCACATCGACCCTCTGTGTCATCATTAATGTTTTCATTGCATTACCCTCTTAGAGAGGAGGGACAGCTGTAAGCGAGGCTGACACTGACAACAGATAGGTTGTTGGATTTTGAAATTATGAATGAAAAAATTTTTTTCAGTTTCTTTTGGAGTGTTGTAATAATTAATAATTGTGATAATTTAGTGAATGATTTAATAATTTTTTTCTTACGCTTATTTATTTCTCTCACTCGCAAAATGCTATCATTGTTTATTATTATTATTATTGTATTCATTCTGTTTCCACCCTCTTGTTGGTTTGGAGGCCTTGGTCTAAAAAAACAGGAATATATTGGATGCTATGAGGAAGATGTGTGGGGATCGTTTAGACCTGTAGTGAAAATGCAGCCTTAGAGACAATAAAACTGCGCACTCCACTTGTTGTGGTTGTTCCCCTACAGTCTGACAGGAATGCGGGGGACTACTTGTGGCCGTTCAAACAGATCCCGTACATCATCAGCCCAGACTTAGGTCATCAGACTGTCAACATTCAATTTGTGAGTACAAAATCTGATCTCTGCTTCATATCATTAGCTACAAGCTTGTTTTTGTTTTTTATTTTACAGCCAGCAGGACAGATGACATCCTGCGTGCCATTGCAATGGTATCGGAGCACACGTGTGTGACCTTTCACAATCGAAACACTGAGGATCACTACCTGATCTTCACAAAATCGAACGGGTATCAAAATACAAAATTACAAAAAGTTACAAAATACTTTATTGTTAACTTGTTTCCAACAGTTATCTACGTTGAGCTTTAACTCTGAAACCATTCCTAAACTGTCCAACCTAACATGATGTGATCAGACACATTCTAACCGGTTCAGGCAATCAAGTCATGTTCTAATGTACGTGATCAACAACTTTATTCCATTCTAGCTGTTCGTCATATGTGGGCTTTACTGGGGGAGCCCAGCCGCTGTTTATCGGCCCCAGCTGCTTGGTGGGTAACATCTGCCACGAGATTCTCCACGCTTTGGGCTTATACCACGAACACACAAGGATGGATCGTGACAAACATATCTCAGTTCTCTTTCACAATATAATGGAAGGTACAGTCCTGTCTGTGTACTTGTGTGAACGATTTATGGGTCTTTGTTGTTTGAGCGTCACAGGTGATGTACGTTGCAGGAATGGAGAGGAACTTCCAGGTGAAAAAAGGCCAAACGTTTGGTCTTCCTTATGATGTTGGTTCTATAATGCACTACGGAAGGTAAAACTGAATGAAAACTTGAGGCATTGTCACCCAAATGTCTTTTTGTGATTACAGCTTTTTGTTTTGTCATCCGGTAGTCGGTTCTTCTCGACAAACGGCCTGCCAACTATTGTAGCCATGAGCCCCGGGGACGATATGGGACAGAGGAAATATATGACGACCTGGGACATTGAGAAAGTTCGTCAGCTTTTCAGCTGTGGTGTGTTCTGAATCATCTTTTCAGAATGTTGTAGCATCACAAAGCACACCTCCTTCTGATCCCTGTCAAATCTAGAGAATTCAAGATCCCCTTATTCAACTACAAGGCTCTCAATCAGACTACATTTGAGTTTTTGACCCCATTATGAGCCAACCGGTCTCAGTTCTTTTGATCAGTGTCTAACCACCACGGGTCTATGTTGATGAACATTGGATTTTGGATTAAATTGTAGCGAAATTGCCTAAGTTTTCAGAATATTGGGGTGTATTCTGTGGAAATCTGTAAAAAAAAAAAGAGAATTTTAAGGGATTATCTAAAATCTTAAATTTGTCCTTGAAATAACCTGGAAGTGTTTGCTTTGAAGTGTAATCAACTATCAGTTTAGGCCGTCAAGCACCGCCAAATTCTTCCCAGAAGAAGAAAAAATATTGAATTTGCCTTTCCACTCCTGACAGGTGCTGAAGAACATAGGTGGGCAAACGAATCGAGCCGACAGGCAACAACCAGCCAGCAGCCATACGTCACAATGTCAAAAGATGCTTAATGGCCACAACATAGGACTTGGAGCACAGTGGACATGGGAGTCCTTTCAGTCAAATGTCACTGGACACGAGCGGAGCAACTTCACTGCCAGCTAATGTGTTAAAATGACTTCTGCGTCTCTGCATGATTTTTTTTATTGTAGCACTCAGACCGACCACTAGGGGACAGCAATTCCACAACTTGTCTGAAACTGACTTTGTATTCCGAACCGTTGTCTTCATGAATTTTCCAGCATATGAAGACGGGTCGGAGACTTCAGCTGTCCTGAGATGGGACACGTCTGTTCATTAATAAAAGACTCTCCTGTTGCCACGTGGAGTTTATTATTACATCCAACTTTTCAAAGGTCTTTACAATCACACAGTTCCAGAACCAGCCCCAACGCCCCCCCCTAAAAAACTTTAACATGTGAGGTAAAAAAGGAAGAAACCTTTGGTGAGGCATTCAAAGAAATTTCCTCCCTTAAATGACAGGGAGAGACTGAAACAAATACAACAAAAAATAAATAAATAAAACTATTTTGTGGTCTTGATCATCCAATTTTCTCGTATGACTGACTTTTTCTGTGATTACATGTTAATTTATACATTCAGTGAATGTTTTATCGACACTTACTGGAGCACTTGCTGCAATTTGTGCAGTAAGTGCTCCACACATTTCAGGTAAGGTTTATATACTGCATTAGTTTGGTGTAAGGCAAGCTGTGGGTAATCACAGTGCAGGGAATCAACTGCTGGTCAACAGCCTAGTGCCTTGCTCAAGGATATTAACACACAAGTTAGAAAAGGAACCTGGCCATCACAGGATTCAAACCCCACACTTATGTGGAATGAGAAAACAGTGCTGCCTAATATGTGTTTGGTGTAAAATGACATAATCAAGTTTCCTCACGTTTAGATGGTTATTCCTTTCTGTAGGTGTCTGATAATCTTTAATCTTCGTCAAACACAGCTAATACCACAAGTTCACAAAACTAATAGATGTGACAAAAGGACAAATGTGTATGAAAGACATGAATTCCATGTACACGTGCAGTTTCAAAATAGCAAAATGGCTCCTTTCACTCCGTCCTTCATCATTAAGGTGATGAAGACAGAGCTGAGGGAGGGGTGGGACAGGAGGCTACCAAAGAGGAGCTTGAGAGGGAGACATTTTTGCAGCAAGACATTTCCGACGTGGTCTCTGACTTTAACACAATCCAAAAAGTCTCCTTCAACTTTGATGACATTTTGGTTTCACTTGTAATTCAGCCTGTTACCGCAAGAAAACGGCAAGAGGTGAAAATAAAAAACAAAGATGATCTAAAAGATTTGCTGATAGAGTTCATCGGTTCACAGTTTTTACAATTCGTTCACACGCATCCTGACAAAAGCTGCTGATGTCCTAAAATATTCAATATAAATAAATAAATGATTGCTTGAATAAATAAATAATTCCCTCACCCCACCCAGCCATAAACCGATAACGCCTTAAACAGATCTATAAAATATTTAATAAACTACACAAAATAACAGATAAATAGAGGAAGTGGTGGTGATGACGTACGGAAGTAAGCTCGTCAACAGCATCTTTCTTGCTCTCTTTTCGTGAAACAGAACAACTGGTGAAAACGCGTAAGAGTGAGCGACAGGATGAGTCAAGCGGCGCGCACCGCTGGCTGTGCTGCGTAAGCGCGGAGAGCGGAGTCTCCGGCAAACAAACCAGAAAACCAAGATCCTACAGACGGATTTATCACTTCCCTTCCTCTCATTTCCAGTCCAGGAATACGCAGATTTAAGATCCCGGAAATTCTGAGAAGTTTATCAGCAAGGAGATCTGTTTTCCCCTCCAGAACAGCCAGTTTACGCGCTCTGTGGACACGAAAGTGGATTATTGGCGTGATTTGGGTGGAAATCCAATATCAGAAAACCCGGCAGATCCCCGGAGAAACTGTGAGACAGTCAGTGGTTTAAGTCCTTTATTGGTACAACGGAACCAGACAAAGAATGACACCGCGGTGAGGATCTGTCCGAACTGATTTTTTTCGTTGATTTTGGAAAGATTTCAAATTTGTTTAAAGGATTTTATTCAACGCCCGCTTGTATTTTTAATTTAAGTGCTTATGAACAGTTTTTGATTTGTATTCGTAATTTAATTCTCCTTTATTGACTTTATGAAAGTAACTGTTTTCATGATTGAATGTATGAATATTAAATGAATTATTTTGTTGTTTATTATTATACTTTGATCGATTTTACGGTTTCATTGAATTTGCTTTGATTTATTCTAATCTGTCGTAAAAGAATACATAGATCATATCGACCAACATTTCTTTCTGTCTTGTAGGTCTTCATCCTCGTCCTCATCATCACCTAACCCTGACTGGTGATGGTCTACCTTTCTGTCAGAGCCCCTCTGTGCTTTATCTGTTTCTGCTTCCAGATGATTTATGATTGCATCTTCCTGTTTGCTCCACTCAATCAACATTTATTGCCCTGAGAGACTATTTAATTGCCCCTTTAACTGCTTCCGCCACAGTGTTCACCATGTCAGCTGTCTCGGATGCTGCCTGTGTCTCAGATCTGACCAGACTCCCCAACATCAGCTTCATCTCTGGAACCAGACCCTGCAACCACAGCGTCCGGAGATCCCCCTATTCACCACAAGCTACCGCAGCCTTCGCCACAACCATCACCTTCATGATGATCCTGACTATCGTGGGGAACATCCTGGTCATCATCGCCGTCCTGACATCCCGATCCCTGAAGGGGGCACAAAATCTCTTCCTGGTGTCTTTGGCCGCCGCAGATATTTTGGTGGCCACCCTCATCATCCCGTTCTCCCTGGCAAATGAGCTCCAGGGCTACTGGGCGTTTAGTTCGCTGTGGTGTGAGATCTACCTGGCGTTGGATGTTCTGTTCTGTACATCCTCTATCGTTCACCTGTGCGCGATAGCCCTGGACCGATACCTGTCCATCTCGCAGCCCGTCGCCTACGGGGCCAAACGCACCCCCTTACGCATTAAGACAGCCATTATTGTGGTGTGGCTGATTTCAGCCGTCATTTCATTCCCTCCTCTTCTCTCCCTGGATAAGAGTGATGGTGGTGTAGAGGTGTGTGAGCTCAACAGTGAGCGCTGGTATATTCTGTACTCCACCATCGGCTCCTTCTTCGCCCCCTGTGTGATCATGATTCTGGTGTATGTGAGAATTTATCAGATTGCCAAGCAACATACACGGTGCCCAGCAAAAGATAAGTCCAAGAAAAAGATGGGGAATGCTGCGGTCATAGCCAACGAACCTGCACTGAACTTAGACGAGCCGTCACAGCAGAATGGGAAGCACAGTGATAAGTCTTCCAACCAGGAAGAAAACATTCTGGAGATAAGGCTGGGGCAGGATTCCACCTTAGCACCAGTTCAAAAGCAACATGACAACCTGACATACCAGGATCCTCAGTATGATCCCAATTTGATAAAAAAATCCACTTCCTCCCCCTCAGTGCTCCATTCCAACGGCCAATTCCCCTCTGCTGGTGACCGCAACAACTCCCAGAAACATCCCAACAGAGGGCGGACAAACACTTCCAGCTCCGAGTCAGACGTGGAACTGGAAATGGGTGAGGAGGAGGGAGATAACAAAGGACAGGAAGATGTGAACAAGACCGATGAGCACACAGTGGCATCATCTCAAGGCAAAGGATTCAAAGTCAAGGTTCAGAATCTGGCTAGTAGATACAAACACACTGTGGTGACATCATCTGGTACGACACTGGTACCTGAGGAAATGCCAAAGCTGACACCCATGTCTCGACGCAAGGCGATGGTGAACCGAGAGAAGCGTTTCACCTTCGTCCTGGCAGTAGTGATGGGAGTGTTTGTGATTTGTTGGTTCCCATTTTTCTTCTCATATTCCCTACAGGCGGTTTGCCCCGAGACCTGCAGCATTCCCAACCCTCTGTTTAAATTCTTCTTTTGGATCGGTTACTGCAATTCCTGCCTCAATCCTGTCATATACACCATCTTTAACAAGGACTTCAGGAAGGCCTTCAAAAGGATCCTGTGCAGGGACACGAAAGGTACGTTCTTCTAGAACAACGTCAGGAAGGCCTTCAAAAGGATCCTGTGCAGGGACACGAATGGTACGTTCCTCTAGAAGGACGTCAGGGAAGAATTCTTCTTTACGGAACTTAATGTGATGTCAGTCACACAAGGTTTGTGTCTGATAAATGGGATTGAACTGTCTTTCAAAAGAACAAACATGACCACTCATACATTAAGGTTTTGTGCCTCTGTTTGGACATGGTTACGTGCAAGCTATACCTTGATTTTTGTCTTCAGGGCCTTTCACATAGGAAGCACAAATACCTCCCATGTGAAAGGCCGTTTACGGCAATTAAAGTGCAAATGTAAGTAAAAGATCTGCTATGCTTCTCCACCCTCCCATCAATTAAACCTGTGTGTGCGTGTGTGTGTGTCATTCAAGAGACTAGCTTGGGTTCTTTTATTCGCGTAGCGCAGTAATACTGGAAGATGTTTTAAGTTTGGGAAACTTTTTCAATAGCATATATGCGACCTGTAGCCACGCCACAATTATGACATATCGACAAACATACTTATATACTTTTCGTTCATGTGCTTAAACATAGATAAACAACAAAGTAATTTTCCCACTCTAAATAAATTGATCTACAAACACATAATGTATGAGTGAGGCTACACTAATTTACGCTGAATTTATTAATTTGCATAATGTTCTTGACTTTTGAAGTATAATGTCTTAATTTTGATGTGCGTGTGAATGTACTGATTGATTAATTATCCCTCACATTATTTATGAAGACAATAGTTAATGGTGATGAAGGCCGTTATTCGATCTGTTTTAAACAGCAAGTCAATACGATACAGGTTCTGTTTTAAGCATATAAAAAAACTATGATTTATGACTGTGTGGGCGTGTGTGTGCGTGTGTGTAGATGAGCATGGGGTGATCGCTTAAGGGTCATAAGGAAAGAGAACAAATATCACTAAGTGTCCTTTATTTGAGATGGAATGGGCACTAAAGAAGAAAACATCAGCTCTCTCTGTTCTCTGCTTGTCTTTCCTGCTCCTCTACGTCTGAAGCCAGGGGCTGATTTTATTATGCGGCAGGGGAGACATTTGCCTGAGGGCCCCAGCTGATAGCTGTGAATCTACAATTATGTTTAGATATCAAAGATATAAAATCTTCATTTTATTTTGTATTAGGAAATTTACACAGAAATCACAATATTAGTCAATGAGCACCGGAAGCATTCTCATATTGCGACTTGGAAAGCGTGAACCAATCACAGCGGGGCACGAGGTCACCAAAAATGGAGACTGTACAGGGAAAATGTGGATGTGTGCTCATCTTAGAGTTTGCCCTCTCTGCCCTCACCACTTCATTCATTAGAGTTAAAATAGAAAACACAAACGCGACACAGCAGCGTCTCCACTGACAAAACAGACCACGCGATTCGGTGCCATCCCAGACCTGACCAGACTGAAGACAAAAAGTTTTTACACATCTTTAAGTGTTGATGTAATTCAAATATGTAGCTATTGTCATGCATGGGGAGACTAAATAAAATATAAAGTAAATCAAAACCAATGTAGATTTCAATCAAGTTGATAGTGATGTAATATTCTGAAACTCTGACAGCTTTCTAGGTTGCGTATTCATCTTTTTCTCAAAATATGACTACTTTGTTCTCATTACGTTTTGAAAATTTTCTCAAAAATTTCAAAGGTGTTCAATAATATTTGTACATTTCACCTTGAACACTGAATATATTCAATATCTCCCCCCAGGAAAAGAACACCGGATTGTACTGGGGCCCTTTGAGTCACTCAGTCGACCCCTGTCAGAACTCCCACACATACCGAATGGATTGAATGTTTTTAACAGTGGGGGTTTCTCCAGTGTCTCTTGATAGGAGATCTCATACAATCTCTTAATCTAGGTCATACTTCGATTTGTGCCCAGTTTTATTGCATTAGGTTGCACTTATCGTAGTATAATCGAAGTTTTACAGTGCATACCAATGTGTGAGTCCTGTAAAGAGAGCCATCCCTGGGATGTGATCACGAAGATGATAAAGAGATTTTCTGGGAAAATGAGTGTGAGGGCTGTGAGGAAACCACGCAAGCTAGGAATGAATTTGAAGGCAGAGAAATATACATTTTCACACTGCATCACTGTGGTTTCAGACTGGCATGTTTGTGTGTTTCATGTTGGTTGTGGTGGGGAGACACAGAGGAGGAAGAGAATCAGAGAGAGAAAGTAATAGAGAGACAGAGAAGAACACAGAAGCAGAGAGTGTGTTTGCTTGGCTGCATGTTTTATACTCCTCTTCTCGATAAATCATGTTAAATTCCATATAGACCTATAAATAACATGACAACATAGACGTTTGAATATTTACGCCGACTGTACAGTTTAAACTCAGCCATAAATTATTGTGACAGCTTGTTTTTCATCTTTGAGTTAGTTCACATGCGCTCAGTATTTGTCCTTACAGGAATTTTAGCCACAAATGTGATTGAAAGGCGTACATGCATGGAATCAATCAGCTTGTGCCATTTTCAGATTGTACCTGAGGAGGAATCACAGTGTGAGTTGAGTCCCCCCAAGGTGGAAATACACACAGAGAAATACACCCAGAGATGTCTGATTATGATGTCTACATATTCACTGGCTTATTATTATGATACAGCTCTCTGTAATTTTCATTTCTGATTGGTAATGACCGTTGATCTGGAAACTGCAGTTTAACTTTGACTCTCAATGGGCTGCTACTGTGTAGCAACCATGTAGGTTCCACTCTGCAGTGTTTACATAGCAGTGCAGCTGCTAGTCTTTGCGTACACGTAATGGCAATTGGACTATTTTTCTCAGTTAAAGCTTGTAATTAGGAGTAAATCCATTTAAAATGAATTACTTAAGTATGAATTTATTGTTCATGATTAGTTTTTAATTATCATTGTATTTGTGAAATTATTATTTTTTTGTATGTTGCCATATATCATCAGTAAGATAACATATTGCTAGACCAAGATCCTTGCAGAATAAACCCATTCATTCATGATTACCAGCTGACAATAAGTTATACCGTAAATAATGCAGGTCTGTTACTTAAAGTAAATATACTTTGATTTGTGTTCTATCCTACTTGTAAACTTACTGAGTATTTTGCTTTGTATCTACTGCAGTAATCTCTGATGTACTTTATTGTGCCCGAGCTGTGCTTTTATTTTGAAATGATTCAGATTAAGGGTTAAATAAAACAAACAGAGAAATGGCTGGAGCCTGTTTGTGACTCAATAATACAATCATGCAATTTACCATCACTGCTTTCTGTCACAACGGTTCAGGAACATTACATGTGTCTGCTTCAAGGACCACTCACAACATTAGAAACATAATGATATAGAAAATAAAACATAAGTGCTGCAATGGTGGTCAGCACTTCACACAGCAAGAAGGTGCTTGGTTTGAATTCCGTACATGTCCTATGTTCTCCCTGTGTCTGTGTGGGCTTCCTCTGAGTCCTCCAGCCTCCCACCACCTCCGTGATCATTAGGATGAGCGCCCGTCTTTTACAGGCTGCACCTCTCTCACTGCACACTGGTGAACCACGATTTTAAAAATTGACAAGAAGTCTATTTATTTCCTGCTCCACCTGCCTGCTGCAAGCCGAGTACAATAATAGCTTGTTGGCCTTTTATCAATGCATAGTTAACGACAAAACACAGCACAACACCTGGAAACTACGGGATGAACAACAAGCTCACACAGGATCCCCGTGCTCACTGCTGTGAATGGTAACACCAACAACAAATGAAAATCATTGAGTTTGAATTGTATTTCTGCTCCGCTCCCGCAGCAATGATGCCTCCATAAAGACAGCAGCAGTCATGCAGCTGTATTTTCTTATCTGGTCAGAGGAAGAAAAAGCTCTGTCGCCCATGGTTCTGAGCCTGAATTGAGGTTGTCGTGAATATGTATGATTAGAGAAGATCACTGTCGCACTTGTAGTTGTTTATGTGTGTGTGAGTGTGATAAACCAAGAAGAAAGGCATGGCAATAGTCAAGAACAGGAGAGGTAATGGCATGAATGAGATTTGCAGAGGCAAGTGACAAGAACCTGTGACCTCCAGGGCTTAATATCCTTGGCCCTCATTTGTCAATATTGTGTAGAAAAGTTTCTAAATTCACCCCTATGAAAAAATTTTAGAATGTTCCAAGATAGTTGTTATTCATCAAATGTGTGTAAGCAGGCCTCATGCACACCAGTAAGTTACCTGCCTTAGTAAGTAAGTAATAAATCCCTCATTCTATTCTTATTTACAAGAAGAAACACTCCTAAATAACCATTTATGGTAACAAACCTTCCCCTTAAAATCTGCAGGAAATGTCACAAATGTGCAATGTTCAACGTGGATCAGTGCAAGAGATCAAATAAAAAAAACTTAAAAGACGCCAAAATAGACAATTAGGTCACCAAAGTGGAAGCGAAACAAACAATACTTTTTAGAACCCCATGCAGCGGCTTGGTAAGTAAGAGTAAAAAAAAATAGCATGGAACAGATAAGAGCTGCTGTAA
Source organism: Brotula barbata (assembly GCA_900303265.1). Taxonomy (NCBI): domain Eukaryota; kingdom Metazoa; phylum Chordata; class Actinopteri; order Ophidiiformes; family Ophidiidae; genus Brotula; species Brotula barbata. The sequence continues at coordinate 32,099 of OMNV01015963.1, read as the reverse complement.
ATTAATGAAATGAATGAATAAATAAATAAAATCCCTGCGGCATTGATTGTCACTCTCTGATTAACATAATTGTCAATTATTAAATCGTGCTACAATGGATTTGTGACCGCGTAACACCTTGTGGAAACTATTAATAGTCTTAGATTACCATATGTAAGAAATACTGTGAGTCATCCTTTTTCCTTTACAGTTTGCTCATTTGGTCCAATATCTCCTCTCCATTTGGTCAACAGTATTTCATTGACAGTTATTGTTTTCAGCCGGAAGGTTCTGTGCGTAAGCAGAGTTGGTCAGAGGTGTGCGTAGGAAAATGTTTATCTGGACAGGGAGCTCTGTAAGATATAACAATGCCACTTTTCCTTGTTACATTTATCTAGTCAAATCTTTTTATCAATGATCATTAACTCGTCTTTTTCCCCTTTTCTTTGTTCACACTTAGCAGAACTTCTGTTGTATCGTGACACTAAATTAAAATGGCTGTTGCTTATGTTAATAGCTGTGTTTGGATGCTCTACGTTCCACAGCCTCCGCCAAGTCACATGGTCTGATCAGGTTCGTCAGTAGAGTGGCGCCCTGAGCCTTTGAGGGTTGGAGGTTTAGAGTTGTGGATGTTGTCTGGAGATGCAGCCTCCGTGGAAAATGAAGTAGGTGTGAAATCTCAGCATCACATGTTTTAGCTGCAACAAGGCACATACACACACCTCATGTAAAAAGTGCTATAAAAAATGCTTCCGACGGGTTTTAAAAGTGTAATGTTTGAGGTGATAATTAAGAGAATAATAACACGTCTGATATCAGCTCAGCCTGTTTGTGAACTACTGAAACATCAAATGTGTTGTTTGCTTTGTGTGTTTGTGTATATGAAGACAGATTAATGATGTACAGATAATGGAAGGCGCTCAAGCTTTTCACTGCTGTAATTTGCTGTAATTATGGAGCTTGAACTGCTGTGCATACAGAGAATGGAAGCACAGACTCGGCTCTGCTTTTCAGTTTATTAACCCTCCAGAGTCTAAAGTCATTTTTTAAATTTTACTCTTGATTAAATTTGGCCTTCATTCATCAAAAAATGGCTTCATGGGGCACCCAGAGGCTGACATATTTGAGCGTGTGGCATATGGAGCAGCGGCGGGAGTTTGATTCTGGCCTTTGCCCTTTGTTGCATGTCATCCCCTGTTCTTCCTTCCTGTCTCTCTGCTGTTGCTATCACAATAAAGCAGAAAATGCCAAAAAATAAATGGTTTAACTGCAGCACATTTGTTGTAAAAATCTTCCAAGCCTAGTTTTTCAATAATTATTTGATTTTTTCCCAGATATTTCCCTTTTAGAATGAAGAATAAAGAATCAATAAATGTTACTGTGTATGATTTTTTTGGCAAATTTTTTCCTTTTTTGTAAATCTTTTTCGAGCAACATTACCTTGATTTTTCTCTCTGACTGCCAAGAAAATAAGTAGAGAATGAGGAGCTTTCAAGGTTTAAGGTTTCAAGCTTATTTTCATTTTATTTTCATTTCATTTTTAGATATATTTTAAAATACAGAGTAGAATACGCTGTCGGAAAGCACACTACTGAGACATGACAGAGTATAACCGCTTCCACCCCAAAATGAATATGTAAAGGTCCGAGATCATTGAACTGTACACCTTTATAAATATTCACAAATTGAAATGATTAATTTTGTCAGCGTTGCATATTAAGAGCAATTTGGTCGCTCTGCAGCATCTGCCTGAGGTGAGTAATGCAAACCACGATGGATGAGAGGGGATGAGCTGCACCAGCCGTCCTGTGAATGTGCATCTCGTGGTTTTGTGTGTCGCGTCTGTGCCTTGCTTACAATGTTGGGCAGCACGGTGGCTTAGCACTGTTACCTCACAGCAAGGAGGTTGTGGGTTAAAGTCCCGAGGTCGACCTCCAGACCTTTCTGTGTGGAGTTTACATGTTCTCCCCGTGTCTGCAGGGGTTTCCTCCGGTTGCTTCTGTTTCCCCCAAATGCACAAACATGTGTGTTAGGCTAATCACGCCTGCCATTGCCCTTGACCAAGGCACCGAGGCACTCAGAGGAAGATCTGGAGTTGGTTCCCGGGCATGTGAGTGCCTCCCGCTGCTCCTCATGGTTACTCTCCTTCCAGCCCTTTGCCTGTCATTCTTACTGGTGGCAGCTTGTCTAATCTGTGTTTTCCTAGAATTTCTAGAATTGACCTGCTTATTTAAAATATTTCTTAGAAGCAATTAGATATTTGCCAGATATTTATGAGCTGAAATTACCTTTTTCTATTTAGCTGGCAAAAGACAAATGAATTGCAAAGTAAAACTGATCTGTGTCTGCGAGTGTGTTATGTTAAAGTGTATAATACATACTATACTGGGTGTTCAGAGACATCTATGCACGGCTCTGCAGAGGGAGGTGAAGGCAGAAAATAGAAAGGAACAAACGGCCCCAGAAGCTGAGCGAGCTGCTGGAAGGACCGCAAGCCTTTCGCTGTTGTTTTCCACTCTGTTGTTCTTCAGCTCCTTCATCTCCTGTGGTGATTTTATCGTGGACTCCTCAGCCTGCGGCAGCATGTTGCCTCGGGAAAGAAAGGTTCTCAACATGAGGGAGAAGTGTCAGTGTTGGCCTGCTGAGTGGGAATGGGACCCGACTGACGGCAGGAGATCAACCCAGGGCAATTTAATGAAAATGGAAGGCGGTCATGAGAGTTTTATTTAAATGTCTAAACTGGCAGAGACTCCATTGATGAAGCTTGTTGGAGGTCGCTGAACACAAAGTGACCAAATGTGATGTCGCCGTAGACTGAAGCTAAGACGCTGTGAAGACAGATCTTTATGTATTGATTTATTGACGTAGTTACCGTCATCATTAATTGGGAGCTCAAACAAACAATAAAAGACAAAACTAGACTCACTTTAAGGTTATGAACATTAATAAATCAATCCAAAAAATTTGATGTTACTGTAATGTGCAGTCCAAAGTCAACTTTTCATGCTTAGAACATGTTAGATTGTGCTGTGTGTTACATATAACTCATATGTTCATCAATGTTAAGTCTTTAACAATCTGACAAGTGACAACCTGCAAGGAAATGTGAAGTCTTCATATTTCACAGAGCTCCCCCGCTGAGGACATTAAGCCTGGAGTGTGACGTTAACCCTTGTAGGTAGATTTAAAAGTAGAAAGTTATAGTGCATATTGGTTGTGACGCATTGTTGTTAGTTACGTGTGTGGGAGAGGAGCAAACTTTGAGTGAAAACATATGTTGCAGGTGAGACCGTACGTTGGAGTCAAATCTAGAATCTGGAAGCAGCACTCTGTGTGTTCTAATCCAATTGTGTTTGCTTAAAACAAATCAGGCTCTGATCCTGTTAGAAAGTAGAAGTTCTGCTTGGGGGTCTGCTGTGACGTGGTTAAATGTCAGAGCCCATCTCCACGGAGACTAATAGGATGAGAATGGACACACACTCTCTCTCACACACACACACATAACACTTATAGTGATAATTCCTCTTATTAAAAAAAAACCTCACAATTTAGCATTTATTGTCCATGGTGATCACCAGAACCTCAGAACATGTTTTCCTATATTTGACCCTGAGAGATCTTTGTTTTCATCCTCTATCACACAGAAATGTCCTGCTGCCTTTTCTTGTCTCCCCATAAGTTGAATTAGAGCTTGACTCGGCCTTGTCCTCATCTGACCTGTCTGGACATACACCGTAACCTTTTCTTTCTTTCTACAATAAATAAATACAATAAAGTCAGTGACTGATTTTCAGAGAAAATCCTAAGATTTTGGATAGCTGCACGTTTATCTCTTAAACCAGAAGTGTGGATTTGTGTTGTTTATATTTCCTGTTTGAACCCTTTCTCTGATTCATTACAGCTTTTCTTTAATCGGTGCAGAAACCTAAATGGTTTATAGAAGCTGCTGCACAGTCTGTCGGTCAGACTGAGGAAATATGTGTTACATATCACTAAAGTCCACAAAGATCGACAACAAAGTCAATAACATCATGTAATATGACTGATCAAAATCGGAGATTTTGGATTCTGATCACATTCAAATTCAGCGTTAGATAAGATTGCTGGCTTGAATCGATCATAAAAATTAGTCATAAGCTTAGTGACAAATGTTTCCATGTAATGCAGGGAGTTAAGCTGGGAAATCTACACACAACAAATGAATGAGTTCATAGTGTAGAGTACGGAGGAAAGTGTGTGATTTAACTTAATAATACATTTCTGCTGTGGTGTCCTCACCGGGATCTCTCAGGATAAAAAGCCTTACTGTTGTCTGATCTGATCCTCCGCTTGATCTTCTCTCCGCTTCGTCAAACTCTTTTCAATGAGCAGGCTAAAGTTTCCTTCTGTCTCTCTCATTTCTCTCAGCCTCCCTTTCCTCCTGCAGCAATGAGAAATATCTTCTTCCTCTGGTTCCATCAATCTTTTTTCCCTCCTCTCATATTTTGCTGCTCTTTTATAAGGAACAAAGTCAATCAATACATCATGCATTCACACAAACATGCAGCGTAGAGCCCAGATGTTCTTCCGTCTTTGCCAGCTGCAAACCTCGAGTGTGGCCCCTTGGTAAATGTAGAGAAGCTGTATTTCACTCGTTTGTGCCTAAAAAAATGTTTAGTAAATATATAATGTATAGTATATATTATGGGGTTTAATGAGCTGTTTTTATGCATTTATCCATCCTTCTATTATCCACAGCTTATCCAGGTCAGGGTCAAAGGTCGAATGGCAGGGTGCAGCCTGGACAGGGCTGACACACAGAGACCGACAACTCGATCACACACCATTCACAGCTATGGTCAATTTAAACTGACCTCCACTGCATGTCTTTGGAGGTGGGAGGAAACCAGAGTACCCACACAGACACAAGGAGAAACTCAAGCGTGCTCTCCACCAAGCCACCGCGTTGCCCTCGGTGCATTTATATTTTATGTAAACGTTCCCCAAGGGCTTTTCAAGACAAGAGGCTCTCACAGTTTTTTTCTTCTGTATTTATCCGCATTTTGCCTACTTAACTATTCATTCTACTTCTTTATTCAGCTGCAGTGAGTGATTGAAGTGTCATCCGTGCAGGTGGTGCAGCACTGGAGTGTATTTTTAATTGAACACAGCACCGTCAAAAATCCAGTAATAGATAAAGGTTTGTATGACTGTGCACCTTTGGGACAAGCTGAAGAGTTGTTCAGCAGCACGAGCAGCACATAATTGATTCCGGTGCGGCGTGGATTTTTACATTAGCATCTGCTCGAAGAGAGCCCGAGGTTACAGTTTTAGTCATGCGTTTGTGCTGCATGCTTTGTTTATGCTTGTGTTGCAGTTCTCCGAGGGCAAGTCAAGCTTTTCCTCCACAGGTTTTTGTGGAGGTTTGGCACTTTTTCGACGTGGCCGGTTGTTGATTTGCTTTGTTCAGTGGTTCGTCTCGTCGAGCAGAGCTAATGAAGTTTACCGAAGAGTAAAAATTATTATTATTAGTATGCCAGCTGGAATACAGGCTGAGGTACAGACAGTGATGGATAAAGGACCTGGAAGATGGACTTGAGAGGTATCGCAATTAAAACTGACTTTGTTACAAGACGCTTATAACTACAAAAGAAAAAAAACGATAATTGGAAAATTTAAATGAAAAATTTAAGTTCTGATGTTAATTGTCATGAGAAATACTGGGTGAAAGGTTGAGGACCATCCAGATGTTTAGGTCAGCAGCAGTGTCCTCCAGGTCATCCAGCCTTATCAAGCAATTTTTCAGGGAAAGATCCTCCACCTACTTCTCCCCTACAAAGGTAAAAATGTTAATTAATGTGCATTTAGAGTATGTAATTAGGAAAAAAAACAAAAACCAATACAGTAATAGCAGCAAAAGAGTGTGAACTGGCTGGAAGAAAAATACCGACCAATTCAATGCACGAGTATGAAATAGATAAAAAGAAAAGTTTATCTCTAGTTCCACTCATTCAACATTTATATAATATACTGTATATATATGTGTTAATGTGTGTGTGTGTGTGCATTTGTGTTTAATATTTATGCAGGTGCAGCACAACAGACAGCAAACGTACTTGGCAGCTACTGAAGATAAAGTACAAAAAATAGTTCAAAGAGGTATGGTATCATTTCATTACAAGCAGCGATGTTGTTTCGCCTCCGCTACCTAATTCAAATTAAACAGATTTCAGTGGCTACACTCAACGTGTGAAACATTTAAGTAGTTAGTGAGATTTTCCAAGCAAAAAAGGTCAATTTTTCATCCTTTTTCTGACATCATGAATGTGCTGCTTTGAACCGGCAGCATCAGCACCATTTGTCACCCAACAGCGCTTCCAAAGCGCCGTGACTCCAAGGCATCGCTGTTTGCTTTTGACTATGCTTTTACGTTTACCCAGCATGTCAGTAGCTGCTGCTCTGCACTTCTGAAGTTTATGACCAACGAGCAGATTTATGTTTATGAGGTGTTACCAAGGGTTTTCATAAAACACCTGTCCATTACGGTGGCGTCGGCACAGAAAATGGATTGTGAGTGCAATCACAGACAGCTTTGAACATCCTTTAAACAAACACTGACCCATTAGAAATGAAACCATTGTCCAAGTTTTCCTGTCTGTCCAGTCTGGATAGCTTCCTCTCTGACCGGGTCAGACACAGAAGTTCTGTCTGAAAGGTTCTCAGCTACCTAACTGTATGCTACGCCTTACAGTAGGACCATACATAGACATTTTGAAGGGCAGGGGTCCAAGCCTCTGTGGTTGTGGTTGTGCCTCATCAGGAGAGAAGGGCTGTTTTTAAATCTCATTACTGTTGAAAGTGTTTGCTGAAATAAGTTATTGATTTCTACCTACAGACACATTACACGTTAAGTAAAAATCTGTGTTCTTTCTTCATGCCTGTGTTTGTCGTCTATGTTTTACAAGTCTAAAGAACACAGCTGTTATCAAATGTTTGAGATATAATTTTAACACCGTGTTTCATGATGGTTTAACCATTGCTGCAGCTATAGGATCCATGCTATTACTTCATATGACAATCCTTGCATATAAGTGTTTTAGATAATTGTCTATAATAAAACAATGAGAGATGCAATCAGTTCACACACACACACAGTGCAGACAGTAACAGGACGTTCTGAGGAGGAGCTCCACTAAATGGAAACCGATTGGTTTAAAACCAACCTGAGGTCTGAACATATTAGTCATTTAATATTATTTAACAAAAGTTAATTAATATACTTTTAATATTGTTTATCTTTTAAACCAGTTTTGGAAGCATGGATTATGTTTTTAGTACTTGGGATTGAGTCTCCAGATGAACAAAACCTTTGTTGTTTGCCAACACTTCACCTAATAACGGCAGAGCAAGATGAGGAAAAGCAGCTTCCAATCTTACCCATCACTCCAATCAAACTTTGTTTTGAAGATGAATTCTGTTATTAACCCTGCAACACACAAACTAAAATATGATGCAATCCGACTTTTGTTTTCTCAAGATACTGAAAAAGCATCTCATTTTCCCTGGCAAACAATAAAGTAATAAAATAATAATATTGCACCTGCTCTCTCGGTTTCTGTACTTTTTGGATTAAAGCAAACAAACATCAGGGGCCTCATTTATAAATGGGGTCCATGCACAAAAGGGGGCTTTAGACGTGCATTCGCCACTTTCGGCGCAAATGTTTATAAAAATTTATAAAAAAATCTATTTTACAAAAAGAAAGGATCTTCTCCCCCAACTGAGAGGGGCGCACAAACAAGGAAACCAAGCAAACCTCAAACCTGACCAAATAAAAATGTAACCCGGTCAGTAAATGGATGGAACTTAAGAAAGAATAGCTAAACCCTAAATCCATGTCTAAGTATTTGGTACCACCTTGTGGTGTAAGTCACGGGGGAGAAATGTGCACGCGTGACAGTTTCTCCTCTCATAGCTTCAGACGTGACATGAGGGAGCTCTGAAAACAGACGAGAAAATAACTTCAAGAAAGTAGGAAAGCAGACATGAGGGGTTGGGTTGTCTGAAGAACAGAGAAGTAGACAAGTTGTTTGTCAGACACAGAGTTACAGAATATTTTGAATATTCCGATGATTAAGCCTTTCACTGGAAAACAATCACGTTTCTACCTGTATGAAAACAGTCAGAATAAACTTATAGGTAATGAAAAAAATGTAGTCCTACTGTCATAAGACATTATATACAGTGTATATATATATATATATATATATATATATATATAATCTGTGAGTACTAGATTATTGACTTTGAGTTTAGAGCAAATGTTTTGTCAAATTTGCTTAAGCAAATTGTGCTAAATGACAAATTTTTAAATTTAATATGTTTGGAAGAATTTTGTGATAGTGTTAAATGTGTGTGTTTATGTATGTGGTTGTGCACGTGTGTGTATAAATGTGTGTGAAATTCAAATGGTGTTCTTCGATTGGTCATGAGTCGCACTGTTGATATTTTGCTTAAGGATTTAGATCATTATAAATGATTTGCATGTCATTTGTCCTCTTTTTTTCCATTGTCTCATTATGAAAATATTTTGAGTGTGGGCTGTGCTGATTAATCTCGCCATGAGAGGCAATATGAAAAAGATCCATCTTTTTCATAAAGAGGTACAGTCGGTGGAGTGAGACATTCAAGGGTGTCCTCAAATCTCACTGCTGAGTATCCTGCTTGTTAATGGATGTCAGTCTCCTCATAGAAGATAGGGATTAGAACCTCCGACCACATTAATCCACGCGTAGTGGATTACACACTTTTTGGAGACAGTTGGATGTGGCGACACAGAAGGACGGGCAGTGAGATGAAGCCAGATTTCACAATGATTCTTCTCACGCAGTAATTCCAGAGCTACAGCTACAGTTCTAACACAGAGCCAGGACGAAATGCTAAAAGGAGGCTCTCTGACAACACATACCATCAACACTCAAATACCATCAATCAAATATTAAAGAAAAATATGAAGGGTTCTCTGCAAAATTGATGGGGTGGTTCGATATCCTGTAAGTATTATAGAAGTATTATAATTATAATAAAACATCAGCTGGATGACATCAACTATAATTCAGTCATGCAGTCCAGGAAAACACTAAACCATTGTTAAACCACGACCATTCCTATTAGTCCAGCAATCTTAACGTCCTGTACGGTAATCAAATTACAGTTTGCGATTACTGTTAGTGTCCTCCCTCTCCCTCTCTTATCTCTCCCTCACTCAATTGATAATTGACATGTTGTCTTGATTGTATCCTCAAATGACAGCTGCTTCCCTGTGCGCTCCTCTCTGCGTTTCCATACTCTCACAGCACAGAGGAGATGTGTGTGTGTGTGTGTCTCTCTCTACTCACCCAGGACAATTCCATTCCATTCCAGCTACTAAAAAAACAGCAATAGCAATGTTTTCACATTTATCTAACATTCTTTTATTTGTTATCCCACTGCTACGATCATGGGAAAAAAACATCGTCTCGTCACTGAATGTTATTTTATGTCTGTTAAGTTTTGTGTTTTGATCTTGTGTTCAGACGTCAACACTCTGCGGTGCATGACTGCTTCATTTCAATATGCATGAAATCATTTTCATTTATTATTCATGGTGAATTGTGGGAGTCCAGTGGGCGGGTAGTGAGCTTTTTCACATGCGAAACTTGTCTTGGGATTTACAAATGGAAAATTGTGTAGAGGTGTGTATGCACGGGATTCATAAACGAGGCCCGCTAAAACGCCAAATATTCTGTATACCTCTGCTTTGTCTAGTTTTAAGCACGAACACATCCGGACGATAAATACAGAAATGTATCGGAACAATGAGTTACACTCACACCAACACTTTATATTTATGTGTTTGCACCTACAGAGCACAAAAATATGCCACATATTTGAAATACATGACCGCCACCCACCCAACACAGACACTTTGGCAAACTAAAAGCAAGACGGGAACACATTAGCATGATGATAGCCATTAATTTCAGATTACAGACGAGATGATGCAGCACATAAAAGTCATCCGTTAAGGTCAGCAACACTAGGAGGATGCAAAGTGGCGGCCAGTATTTTATCAACCAGACTGAAATTTATCATAAAGGGACAGAAAATGTCAGCTCGACGCAACAAATACACCTGGTCTCTTTTCTCCTGATAAAAACAAACATCACACAAACAAGCAGGATGAACAGAAACGTGTGGGTAAACTGACTCGGTGACCAAATTAAACCTAGAGTGTACGTCTTGTGTACAGTAAACCACTTTTGTCCAGGCAGCATCTGTATGGGTCCCTGAGCAAAAAGGATCATTACTGTCTGCAGATTTTCTTTACGTGGGTGAGCAGGTAGGGATGTCAAAATTTTCAAAGTATTGCAAAGTATCAACACCGCATTGTTCAAATGATTCCAATATTCAGAATCTTCAGGATTATTCAGCAATTGTCAAAGTAATGAATGACATGTGAGAATCCATTTATCTTAAATTATGCATGATTCATGTACGATGAGTGTCGTCCCATCACTCATTCTTTTCTTCGCTCTCTTTTGTCTCCAGTTAGAATTTTCCTTTTTCCTCTTGTGGTTTTTGACAAACCAGGAACCATCAGACGAATGATTCACTCAGCAGGAAGATAGGTGCCACCATTAGAGCGCTGCCCACGCCTACAGAGTGAGCCTCTCCCCCGGCGGGACCTTACGTGGGAGCCATTAATCCGGCTTCACCATGTGAAAGCCATTGTGCAGTATCTGCCCCTGTCACTCTCTCCCATTCAAAGTAGACAACCAGCTGCAGGCACTGCCATTGTATCACCGGAGTCCGAATGGCTCTCACAGATACGTTACAGGAGCCCGATTAGTGACGGTGGCTGTCAAAGACGTGAAAGAGTATCACAATGAAGAAATAATCTACATTCAAGACTCAAGTATCCACAGTAAAAATGACCACAGTTAGGCATGCAAACGTATCATATACATGCACACACCGTTTGAAAGAGCGCACAACACGCTACAAGGTCCATTACACCACTACAATAGCAACAGAGAAGCATAGGCCTGATAATACATAATAATAGCTGTTTTCTCACCTTGGGTTTAATCGCTTTGACACCTGGCAGCATCTGTATTCTGTTCTCAGTTGTGGCCACCAGAAGTGACCCCTCACATGTTAAACTAAAGATCTTAAAGTGGCAAATTTGCAAAGGATTTGGAAAAACAGTGCCTCACACACACACGCTACTGAAAGCAAGTGCACACAGATCAAGCATTCATGTGCTTTCAACATGCACGTGCTTTAGTGACGTGCGGGAATGACAATAGTTTTTTTCTCGCGAATTTGCAACTTTATAATCTTCATCCTCCATCATTTTTTTTAACCTGCAGTGGCCCTAATGTGCCGTTGTATAAATATTATAAAATGTAAAACAGAGTTCTATAGAATTCTGTGAAAAGTCCCGTTGATGTTGATGAACAACTTTTCAGTACTATGGTTGTTGATAAAGGCAAAGCTGATTGTCCATATGGGTAAGTTGATGTAAAAAAGAATGATCATATTATTAAAGACTGGGTGTGAACACAGGCTGCGAGGCAGTGAGCGGTCCTCTGCACTTCACTCTTAAGACAGAGCTTCACAGAGGAGCAACAGCATGACTCCATTGAAAGCCAATATTTGTCAAGCTGCAGAATTCGATTAATTCTGTCCACTTATGTGACAAATAATCAGAGAACAAGAGCATGTATTCACAGACACACACACATTTTGTTTAAGCGCTGACTGGGCCGTTGCATGAAACCTCCGTGAAAACAAACTGAAATTAATTATTTGCCTCCTCACACAGGCCTGGCAGACGTTAACTGAATACTGAGGGAAGGTATGCAGCTGCCAGAGTACTGCCTGAATACACACACACACACACACACCACTTTCAGAGCAAAAACTCGTTCTGGCTCCCACTCCACTGTAATTTGACAGATGCCCTTTAAACCCTTTCTCCAGCAGAACGAGAGCTCTCACAGGTCAGAGGTATCAATTCATACGTATGCTTTCTTCCCCGCATCCAGCCTGAGTGCCTCAAACACAAACTAAAGCTGTCCCACGGCTTTCAATTTGTCTTTTCATTGTTAGGGTATTCACTTTGTGCTGTATGATCCAGTTAATGTTGTAGTGGGGAAAATGAAGCTTTTTTCCCAACATTTTTTCAAAGACAGCCTGAGCAAACTTTTTATATGTTTATGTTTGGGCAAAAACAATTACTACGTAAGACATACTCGCTTATGATAAAGTACTCCAATGTAAAAAATACTTTATGAAACACAAAGAATCGAATACTCGGCAAGATGACACTTCATCCCAGAATGCGTCACAATGGCCATTACCAGAGAGAAGAAGACATCGATATGGTGGAACAGAGAGAGAGAGAGAGAGAGAGTACAGATGAAGGTCTGCGCAAGCAAAGGCCATGAGCAGCGACTATTTGGGGACATTTCACAATATAATCAAGAGATAATGCCGATTGTCAACACTGAGGCAGAGAGCTTAAATATCACAACAATAAACCTCTACGCAAGAACATTTTAGACGATAGCTGCAAGTTATCGAAGCTATGTGCTAGGTAGCGAAACGGATGCTACGTATAGAGATGCCACCTGTCCTACATATGATTGTCCCGGATTGTCCCAGTTGTAGATTGTCCTACAGTAGGTCTTCACAGTGGTGCTGAGAATAACACTAAACTAGCCAAGCCGTTTACACAAGAAGCGAAGAGGGAGTCAAAATCAGAGATGTGGGAAAGAAAGAGTGTCATCGTTGCCCCGATTTGGCAGACTTGTGTTTCACAGAGAAATCTGTCTCTGTGAAACGGGAGGCTGTCGACTCCAGTCTGGAACTCATAAGGATTAAGCTGCCAGTCTGACTCAACTTCCACTGTCCAGTGGCATTTGAGGATTAATGTAGTAAAAAAGGACTGTAGAGCAGGGAGAAAAGGAAGACAGAGAGGTGGAATGGACTGTTCCAGAAAAATACTCACAGATTCTCATAGATCAAAAGAAATTCACCATCCCATCAGAGCATCAATTCTGCATTAAATATACAAAGGTTTATTTGGATACACATATAAAGAGGGGCTCCTTCACAAAAAGAAATGAAGTAAACGTTGTTGTTTTTTTGTTCTGTTTTATGTATTGTGTTTTGACCAACCAAAGTAATATTGCAAAAATTAATTATTTTGACATTATTTTAATTATCTTATTGTTTAAAAAAACAATAGATAAATGGATTATCAAAATAATTGACAGTGACAGCCTGGAAGTTTCATCAGTTTAAAGTCAACATTGCGTGCACTGAAAGAAGCTGGGCTCATCATATATTCAACTTATATACAGGCTACCGATTCACTCACATCGGTGTGAGTGTGTGTGTGTGTGTGTGTGTGTGTGTGTGTGTGTGTGTGCGTGTGTATGTGTGTGCAAGAGAGAGAGAAAGGGAGCGAGAAATGGGAGACAGGAGAACAAAGCAACTATGTAATATGAATAAGAGGTGAATTGCAGAAAACAAGAGAGAGAGATAAACAAAAGAAAACAAGAGAGTTAAACATTCATACACAATCCAAAACAATATTGAGAACAATTTCTTTATGGTTTAATGTTTTGTTTTTTTGTTAAAAGTTTTCACCAATTAATCAAACATTGTTATATATGTTTTTGTTGATACTGTTGGTGTGATATGAAAAGCTTTGCTTCCGTTAAACATTGTTTAATTCTAAGAAAAACAATCCAATCACAAATGAGTTATATATATTTTTTCTATATTTTAGTCCAACAATAAACCATTCCTGCATGATTCATGTCTATATAGAATTTGAAGAATCTAATAAATAATCTAAAATTATCGAGAAACATTCATTTATTTAAAAAAATATATTTTGGTGCCAAGAAATTTGCACAGGATTTAGTCGAATTCTTGCAGACATTCCGTGTAATTGAGACTTATACAATGTGGCTTAAATGGTCAACATGGCTTAAATGTGGCTGCCCAGCCCAGTGTTTTTGTGTGAATGGAATTGTAATGCAGCGTATGAATAAATAAATGACAGTGAAGCAAAGCTAATATAAAGTCTCTGAATAAATAATATAAAGAACCATATCTCTTCACTAACTGTAGAAAATCAGAGAGTCTTTTAGCTGATGCACGGTTAAGAGTCATAATCACTGATTTATCCCATCGTCATAACATCAATTATATAATACTCCAATATCATCATAATAATAAGCAGAGACGTTGCTTATCAAAATGATAACAAAGCTTAGCTGAGGATTGTGATCACTGGAGGATTTTTTTCTCGAACATTGTGGAGTTATCGGTGTATAACTCTATGTCACATAATAATGATACAATGTGAGATCAATCATTGATACAGATACATGCTCGCCAAAAACAAAGTAACCGCAGACAGGCTGTGTACCGTGCAGGCCTTATAGCATTTACATTTTTATCATCTTAAACATCATCAGTAACTTAAACACTGCAGATCTGACAAACCTTTCAGTGTTGCTACCTTATAATCTCCACACAACCAACCACACTTCGTTTGCGTCACACTTTAACAATAAAACATTTGGGTTCTTTTGAAAAGAACAACTTTCTTGTCAGTAACCAGTTTTTAACAAAGTATTTCTTGGGATGCGATTCCCTAGGTGGCGTTCTTCGGCTTTTCTCCTATTCTTACTGTCCATCACCATCACCCTCTGTAGCTCTCACGCTCACTCACTTACCCACTCACGCAACAACTTACACGCACAGTTGCTCACTCAGATATGCTTTCACTTACCCAGTTCTGGGTATATATATATATATATATATATATTTACAGTATATAGATACAGAACTGTGTAAAAGTCTTGGTCCACCACTATCAAACCTGGTATAATGGATCTTTATCACAGTAGTTGAAGAGAGCCTGATTCCTGCTATTGCTCATGTGTAAAGGAGGTCACACTAAATCCTTTAGACACTTTAGCCTGTAGAAACTGTTCTTTTCTGATTTTTTACTGTTTTTTTTAATACTGCATACAATATGCTAGGTACACACACACGTCGGATTCAGGCTGTCTGATCATTGTTGATTTGTACTACGCTCCCTGCCGTCTTCAATCAGCATTAGAATACCAGGCTCAGAGCTGAAATGTTGAAACTTCTTTGGGGATGAGAACATCAACACTATCAAGAATACAGATATAACAGATATTATTCTACTCACACACTAGCTCGGATTTGGCACCAAACATATTTTATAGATTTAGGTAAAGACATTGTGAGCTGACCGCAGCTTACATAACCACAGAAAGCATCACTTGTATGATGAGCTCGCTCCGATTACTCCCACACAGAAAACTGAGGGGAGGAGAACACACGGCAAAAGCTGTGCTTGTATACGTCTTTAATTATTTGGTTAAAAAACTTCAGAAACTGCTCACAGACCACAGGGAACTATAGTAATTTGATAATATTGAGTATAATATCAGACCTTAAATGTTTTTCAATATGAAAATGGAGCCCTAGAAGAAAAGCAGTGTAGGTACAGCCAGAATATGAAATGTCCAGGAATGAATCAGGATCGGAATAACTAATGTTTATGAAATGTCCTGTACTTCTTGAGACGTCGCCCATCCAGTCAATGTGTAATTTGTAGACTTGGAGAAGGCTTTGACTGTGCCTACCACGGTATATTGTGGTGCAGTGTGGTACTGTGAATATGGGGCTTCAGGGGTGTCAGCCATCTGGTCATTATTTGGACATTATATGACCAAATCGACAGCTGTTTTCTCTATTCTCCTCAGCAAGTCAATCACATTCTCTGTCCACTTGAGTGGACAGAATCTCAAGGCGTAGCCGAGAATTGGGTGAGTCGCCAGTTTGGTGACCTTTAGCTTTCATCCCTTGCATCCTCGTCACCCGATGGATCAGTGTGCAACTGTATATGAAGTAGCAATGGTTCTCTGAAGGCAAACAGTTGATTGTCCTCCCCAGGTGTAGAGTGAGTTGGTGCCCCAAGTGATGGTCAAGTATCTCCTGATCTTCCTCGTCTCAAGTGAGGATGAAAGGGAGCTTAAGTTGGACACACAAAGTCATGCAGCTTCTGCAGCGACGTGGATGCCGTATCAAGCAGCTGTGGTAAAGTGAGAGTCGAGCCTGATGGCAAAATTATGAATTTACAGGTTAATCCACATTCAGGGTAGCATGGAAAAAATTAGTTGAACTAGCTGGAGAATATGAGCAAGTAGAGGAACATCGGGCTACTTTACTTAGCATGCTGCCTCCACGACCCAGACCCAGATAAGTGGTGGGACATAGATAGAAGGACTCTACTTTGTCTACTTTGTCTATTTGTCAGTTTTTGTACAGTAGGTAGACGCGTGCACTGAGGGCACTTTCTGCTCCTCAAATACTACCGCATGTTCCTTGAACACTCTGTTTTTTATTCCTATTTGACAGACGCGGTAATTCGAAGAACTTTAAAATCCTTTTCCGCATCGAGCATCCATCCTGATCCTGACAGAATGCTGCCTTTTTTAGCAGATGTTTTGTTTTCTTCAAAATGGACTCACAGCATGCGTCATCTTTGTCCACCTTTATCTTCTGGGTGGTGTCCTCCTGTGTCGGGGGAGCGATCTCCTCTGTCACGGCCTCATTCTGCTCTCTCGGGCTTTTCTCGGGCTGTACCTTCTCCTGTGAGATGGACTTGATCAGCGGTAATAGCTGAGTCAGGGCTTCGTCCTTCAGTGCCAAGGTGTCAATTAGCAGAGACAGGGCATTATTTTCCTGTGTCAGGGCATCATTCTCCCGGAGCAGTGCGGTATTCTTGTCTCTTAGGGCATTAATCTCTTCTCTCAGAGCATTATTCTCCTGTCTCAGAGCATTGCTGGCCTTTGTTTGGCCCTCCTGCGCCGGAGGTCTTGTCATCTCTGTCACGTGGCCTTTGTCCAGTTTGGTATTATACTTTAAACACTGAATCAAAGCCTGCTTCTCCCTCTCTTGATCTTTCAGCATGTCCTCCCAACGAGTGGTTCTCTGTTTGATGTTAAGTATATCATCCATTTGCTTTTCAGTGATTTGTCCTATGCGTACACTCATTTTTGCACGGTTATCGCACAAGTCTGGTTCCTCCTCCTTGATTCTAGGACAGTGCATGCTTTCCATCTTCAACCACACAGGATTCCACAAAGAATCACACGTGTTGTCTACCTTAAACGTGTCAGCTATCCTTTGGAGGTTCATGTTAACTTCTCTTTTAAGGTTCTCTATGCCCTCTAACCAGACTCTCTCCCAGGCCTCCAGTTGGTTGGTGATTTGGTTTTTGAAGGTTTCTTTCATGTTCTCAAGTTCAGTACAGAGAGCCTTTTCCCTCTCTGACGCCTGGTACTGTTCATCCGTCTGTCTCTTTAGCTGATTGGTGAGGCGCTTCACGTGGTCTTGCAAAGCACGTTTCTCTGAATTCTGAGACTCCAGTAGAATAGTTATGCGTTCTTTGAAGGCTTTCATTTTCACCATTTTAGCACGAAGATCCTTCTCTATCTTGAAGGCCTGGCTCTTCTCCTCAGCATGCAGCTCTGACTGTTTCTTTAGCTGATCCTTAAGATCCTGGATTACGATTCCTGTCTTAGATGAATCGTCCAACTTTTTCTTCTCCAGGTGTTTGAAGGCTTCTTTTATGTTCTCTCTCGCAGTACAAAGAGCCTTCTCCCTCTCTGCTGCCTGGCTCTGCTCCTCCGTCTGTTTCTGCAGCTGGTTGGTAAGGCGCTTTATCCGTTCTTGTAAAGCACAATTCTCTCTCTGCTGAGCCTCAACAAGAATGGCCACCCGGTCCTTGAAGTTTTTTTTCATCCTCACAATTTTGGCACGGAGCGTCTTCTCTCTCTCGAAGGCATCTTGCTTCTCCTCAGCATGCAGCTCTGACTGCTTCTGCAGATGCTCACTGAGTTCCTGAATGATGTACTCTGTCTTGGATGATTCGTCGATATCTTTTCTATCTAGTTTCTTCAGGTTATTCATTGTATCTGTTAAGTCTCCTGAGCTACTACTAATACTGCCACTCTCTGCAGTTAAAACTATTTGAAATGACATCATGGAACAGACACTCACAGTCATGATCACAGAAATGACCATTAGATCATTTGGAAATGGTCATATCATGTTCCGTGATGTCATTTTCTTTTCTGTGACTGAATGCTGTGCGGGCTTGATTTGTGGCAGGTGCATGACAGATCTTAGATTGCATGACTGTCGCTGTCTTTACTGTACCACATGCAATATTCACACTTGTTAAGACCTCAGACACACACTCCTTCTTTCCTCCATGGATACTTTGCTCACCCTTCATTCGCTTTCTCTCAGTTTCATGCTGAGCAATTGCTTTTTTTTGCTTAATTTTGTTTAATTTTGATGTTTTTTAATTGTTTTCCCTACTTTTCTTTTTTTTTTCTTGTTTCATTTCAGCTCTTTGTGTATTTCATTCCAATTCATTATTCATCACTTATTTATGCCACGCTAATTTCTTCATCCAGACTTGCATCCCTTTCCTCTTCTGATGATCTTGTATCTGCTGACCATCTCTTTTCAGTCTCATCCATTCTTGTCTTTCTCTCCTCTCACTTAATCCAGTCAGTCAAAAACATGGCAGTTCCTGTTTCATGATGTCATTTTCTTGTCGTATCATCGTATGTTTCATATGTATCGTTTCATTTTGTCATTCTTTTCCATAATTGAAAAAATAAAAAGTAAACATGAGACACAATAAAAAATAAATAAATAAAAACTAGAATAGACATTAATCATTATCATTACTCATTAAACTAAACAAGCTAAACTGGAAATGACACATTTTGAAGATATTGAAATAAACAAATAAAACAAAAATCACCTGGGTTATGATAAGTCACATGATCATTTAAAGATAAAACATGGACATGTTTTAAATCAGTGGTTTGACTTGTCATAATTTGAAATAAGATATCTGAAATTGACCTTTCAGATAGTAAAAATCTCACTACAGTTGAATTAATTTGGAGGCCCAGAGCAAAGTGGCCAATGAGAATTTTGACTAGTCTATAATGTAGTTAGATATCTTAAATTAACATCATTTCACTGATGTCTGTACCCCACACATGCTTTCTGAACAGCATCTATAGATTTCAAGTCTTGTAAAGCATACCTTTGCCTCAAGGCACTGAGTTCCCAAGTGACAGGATGAAAATAAGAAATAACTCAAATGAAAAAATGAGAGAGACAGGATTTTAGTGAACCACTAAACAAAAAGTTACATACATTTTCACGAATACTGGATAACCACAATTTACTGATGCAATAATGCAGTTAATGACTTGGTTATAATCCAATTTATTCTGTGACTGTAATGAATTAAACAACAGCAGCAATGCAGCTGACCAGTAAAGGACATTAACCATCCTCACTATTATTTCTGCTTTAACCCAGAAAGTGATACAAAGTGATTTTTCTTCTAGTTTTTGTAGTCTAGGGAATTTTACTCTAGGACTTCTCTCTAGTACCTGAAAAAAGCTCCCATATCTTACAACCTAAGATCAGTGTACCAATTTGTACAACACAACACAGACAAAAACATCCACACATATATCAATTGTGTATTTATCAATTTTGCACTGCTGGTCTTGATCATGTGAATGACAAGAAAGTTATAAAATGAGGTTAGCTGCTGTGAAATAGTCAAAATCCTTCATATGATTATGCTGCGTTATTTATTTTCACATAAAATCTGCAGCAATGGCTATTGTTTGCCGTCTAGCTAGTGCTAGTGCTTACCAGTGTTAGCATTAGCTATCCAGCTAACCTGTATGTATGAGGTGGTGAAGACAGAAGGTTGTACAGACAAACAATGTTTCCCCCGTAGGGTTCTGTGATTGTGACTGATTCACGCTTTGCATGTTGCGATATGAAAACACTCCCAGTGTGGATGGATTGATGATGCAATGCAACGATGCAATATGATTCAAAAATGTGGCATGGATTTGTGGAATCACTGTACAGCAATTTTCCACATGTGGAGCTTCCAGTGCACAATTTTACAACGTTATCAAAATATTTCATTGGTCAAGCGCATAGATTGCAGATTGAACCCTGCAGACGACAAAGTGGATTTCCCGATTTTTTTTCTTGACACACATAAATTCTCCCCTGGTGTGCGAGTTTCCATTATAAAGCACAAAATCATTTTTAATAAATTTCCCTGTGAGTGATAATGTAAATTTGCACTTGGTGTGAAACTGCTTTAAATGTTGTTAATTGAACCATAGATCCTCATCAGACAGCACACCACACAGAATACAATCGGGCCAATATTCTGCCCGTGTAATGAGTGTGCCCGCATGTGCAAATATATGAAAAATAGCAATATTCATTCAACTTGAAAGATTATGGTAAATGTCTGTTCATTACTTAGACCGCTGAGGCAGCCAGCAGACGATCATTGAGAAACATATTCAATCCGTTTTCATCTTTCTTCAGCTCTGCACCTTCATCTTCCTTGTCTTCCTGTCTCCTCTCTTTGAGTTATCCTTTCCTCTCTGATCATTACTCTGTGCGTAATTCATATTCTGCCACAACATAACAAATCCCCTTTTCTACCTACATCTTTTCACCTCATTTAATTCGTCGGTTAATCATTGTAATGGATCCCAACAAGAAAATTGCAGACAGTGCGTTTTGGACAGTGCAGAGCAACCATGGTGTAGTGCTTTTTCTTAAAATCTGAAAATGTTATGGTTTTTGTGTTATAATGAGAATATTCTCTCATTGAAATTTTATAAAAGGATGAGCATGGGATTCATGGTCTCCATTTCCACCCTGAGCCTATGTTGAGACATTGTCACAGATGAGGTGGAACAGGAGACAGAGTAAAAGGTGAGGCAGGAGACAGAGTAAAAGTTCAAACACCAACATAAAATACAAAGACACAGATTCAGGACACAGCCACTGCACTTCACAATCTGACAATCAGGGGCGTACCTTAACTAGAGGGGTAATGAGCTAATGACAAACAGAGTTTCATGTGACTGGCAGGAGAGGGAGACTCAACAATAAGCCTTAACTTAAGTTCAAGGATTTTTAGATAAATGTAATATATTTTTAATTTCCCTTAAAATTGTCTTCGTTCCGCATGTTTTGCGTATCTTTTTACAATGATTTCCCCAGAATGCACCCTGATATATTTGGAAACCTTGGAAACCTTTGGCAATTCTCTCAAATTTAAAGTAAAATGTTAAAAAGATCTCATCTCTGAGTTTTCAGTTGCCACATTTCTTCAGTTTTTCCGAGTATTTACCAACACTGATGATCTTGATGAGAACAGACATAGTTCAGGCAATTTGAATGAAGTGCCCCTAATAAGATTTGCTGCTCAGCACAGATCCAACACATGGTTGTGAGCTTCACTGAGAAATTAACTTTAGATTGATCCGGATTGATCAGCTGCTGTGAATGAATAAATAAATCAAAAGCTAATAAATTTATGATTGCTTGCTTCCACGTAATGCAGGATATTAACCCAGAAGATAGACGCTGACTAATTAATGAGTGCCAAGTAGATTATGAAAAGCTATGTGAGAAATGTTTAATTTTCTGCCCTGATGCTGCTTCACCTCACTCCACATAAAAAGCCTTACAGTCATCTGATCTGATCTCCCCTCTCTCTTTGCCTGATAAAACAGTTTTCAAGCATCGTAAAGTTTCCTCCTGCTTGTCTCAGCTGCTCTTTTGGATGAATCTTCATTCAATCCTTTCATATTTTGATATTCATACACATAAGGAACATGATGCATAACCTCAAATACGTCTTCAGTGTGTCCCCTTATTAAATATAGAAAAACACAACTGTGCTCATTTGTGCCTGAAATTGTCTGCAAATCATTAGTTAACACGCCCCTAAGGCCGAATCTCTCAGCCCCATTTGAAGGATCCTCGTAAACGGGACAATCTGGTCTGCAAATGACTTCAGTGCAATCAATGCCTACAAAAGCTGGAACAAACTGTGAATAGCTACCCTTTCCTGGTGACAGCCATCATGACATGATGCTGAGTTTCAGTTGAAGACATCACGCCTTGCATAATGTGCAGAAAACGTGCTGACTGGGCGTTATTGGGATGAATATAACCACCTGTCGACTGGGCGTCAATACATCCAGTTGACAGCTGTGTTCTGTGTCACCAAAAGACAAAAACTCAGACATGTCTCCATCTAAAACTGGGTTGGGCAACTTTTTAAAATATAACTTTTAACCAGATGTACAAATATCGATTTTTGTGGACACATGTAGTCCAATCAAATATTCTGTAAGCAACTGTCTCCGTAACTAAAATTACAGAAATGTTAAAACCTAACTTGGGCTTGATTCACTAATCTTTAAATGCGTAAGGTTGTTTTGATTTACTGTTTGTTCGCTTTCTCCACAAATGATGTTGGTAACTGCTGGAACTAATGTCATCAAATTAAACAGACATAAAGACGTGTCCATATATACTTCCTCGTCAATTTCAGGCCTCTGTGTTGAGATGTCACATGGTCTGATCAAGTTGTTCCCTCGCCCTGATAAAGTGGGCACATTGTGGTTGTTTTGGTCCACCTACAACTTTCTGTTCAGAGCTACACAGACAAAGGGTAGCAGCGGCTGAATTGGACCTGACCACGTAGCTGTGTAGAACACCCTCAGTGTGTTATATGAAGACACTGAGCCAAGGCTGAGACAAAGGCTGCAGATGGAGCCACAGATCCTCAGATCAATACCTGCCCGCTGAACGAAGCTGTAAAAAAACAGACAGTGACGACAGGTAGGAAGCTGCACAGGGAGAGGTGTGCACACTAAAGCATCACCTGTTGTGAAAGTGGTTGTCAGTCACCGCTGCTTGCATCATGAGGGGTGAGGGGGTGAGGGGGTGAGAGGCCGTGCAGACAGAAGCAGAAAGTCTGGGCGGACAAGGAGAAAAGGGTGAGACGTTGATACCTAAAGTACAACTTTCTTTCTCTCTCTGTTGCTCAGTTCTGCAGAGACGGAGTTCATGATTCTTTTCAGAGTCGATTCTTTTGAGTCCGTTCAGCAAAAACATTTAGATCCATTCACACTCGTTCGATGTTTGTCTAAAATCTGACATCTTAAACCGTTGACGATGTGATAATGATTTTTCTTGTTTGAAAACAAAACAAAACACGTCACAGGGCTCGGGCAGCCTGCGCCAAAGATCGAACTTTGGCAGTGTGTCAAGCTCTGCTACATCTGCGCTTTACAAATCCGATGCCACAAAGCAAACCGTAGGAATGAATGGCGCTGATGATGCCTAAGCCCCTTCTAAAGCCCCTTAAGACAGGGAGATAACGACCTGAGGGAATGAATCAGTGAGTGGAGGTGAACAACATCACGTTAGATTTGTTCAAACAATGAATTACTGATGAAAATAAAATACCGATATTCTGAGCCTGGTCCTCATAACTTTGGCCATCTTGTGCAGATGATGAACAGAAAGAGGGCGTTCCTGTCAACCTCTCTCCTCTTTACAAATCCTGTCACAGTTCTCCCAGACTGCCCTCTTGGAAGACATATATTACATCTATTGCATTTATTCATGACTTTCTGTCCACCCTGACGTGGACCCTCAACCCCAGACAAAGACACGAAACCTCATTTTAAATCAACGTGCATGGAGGAGGACATCAGACGCGCTCCCTTTACAGAGGATATAATAAATTTGAATGGAAAGAAAGATGTGAGGGAAGAGAGCAGGTTGGCTGCAGGCTGTTTTTTCGTCTTTTGTGTCTGTCACTGCAGAAAAGAAAGGGAATAATGAGGTGGAACAAAACAGAACAGCGACAGTCAAGAGGGCATTGACAAATAACCAAACAGTACATCCTACTTTAAGTCAGGAACAGAAGACACACAACGAACTCCAGCCTGAGGGCTCATTCATCAACACTGTTATGGATGGTTCCATTATCATTATTATCATTTCAGAACACTGCGTACAGGCTTATATAAATATGTTGGTTTTGGTTAATTTTTCTGCGAGCAGTGCTGGGAGCTCTGTAAGATACAAACATATCAGGTTTTTATTTAGACTTTTATTCCGTCTGTTTGCCACCACTGATAAACGTGTGTTTTCAGACAGACTTATGTACTGTACAATCAAAAGTGTTGAAAGCACGAGGTATAACTGAAAACTTGACTTAGGTTTGTGTATTTGACTGACATTTAACCCACCCTTTTTTCCAGTCTAAACCACGTCACATCAGGTTTTTCTATAGAGTTCCATCCTCCATAGTCACCCTGAGACAGACGTTTTATTCTCAGAACTGATCTGTCACTACTCATAGTCCTGTATTAAATATTCTAAGCAGAACAAAGTGCCATGAGGAAGCTCACAAAGTTGCCGATGCCATTAACTGCAGGGTCCAGGAGGTTTAAGGGAGCGATATAAAACACAAATCACACATTTGCTCCCACGGTAACCACTACTGAATTATTGATAATGAGGTGCAGTGAGTTTGATTGCAGAGGCCAAATCCTGCCGTTACTCACTTGTGTGACTGCAGTTGCTGAACCTAGTGAATACTTCATGCCCGCATGCTCATTTATTCAGCGAGGTCTTACGTATCTCTCTCTGTATGTCCCACAAATGAAAGCTGTTTCACCGACCAACCTGCTCTCCCAGAATGATGCACAATGTTGGGATTTAAAGTTTTCACTCTGCAGACATTTTTTATTGAGCAGCCTCTTGGTATTAATACTTTCAATCACATTATACTGACTCATCGAGTCAGTCATCGAGTTCTTTCATTCAGCTCATCTAATAAAGGATGAAGAAGCGATAAGATAAATGGACTGAGAGGATTCCTGCTGCCAGCAGCTGTGTTGCCAGTTTTACTGAAACGTAGAGGAATGTAGTCAACAAAGTTCAACTATAAAATGAGAGTGTGTTAAATGATGTTAGTGATTGAAGTCAAGATGATGTAATGTGATGTAAAGAACACAAGTACACATGAAACAGCTTGCCATCATCTCGTGGCTTCTTTCTATCCTCAAATTTGTTTGTTTCTTGATTACCAAATGTTCGGGCTGCAATGAGATAATGACCCTCGGCAGATTAATGGTGACATCATGTTCTACAAAAAGTACTGAAAAAAGAATCATGGTAAGATAGCTGTACTGTGGATAACAGAGCATCCTAATGTTTCCTCATCCACCTTCACGTAACGTAAGACATCGCTACTATTTTTCATGCAAGAGCCTCGTACAGTTCTTGGGTTGTTGCTTTCTGTCTAGTATAGATGGAACTTGTTTTTCTCTGATTAAGATAAAAAAAAATCTCCTCTTCGCAGTTGAAATCGATCAGCTGCATAAATGTGAGGAGGACCTCACAGGCTGTGCATCTGACTGACGAATGTTAATGTTAGTTAGTTAGTTTCTGGGAGACTTTAGGTCATTCTGACCAAGTTTACTACGTTAAATGTTAAAATATTGATATTAAAAAATCTGCCAGAAAAGGCAAAACTCACTGGCTTCACCCAGTTGTTTCCCCGTCTTTGTGGTAGCTGCATTTCCTTTTCCTGGTGGTAGTTTCCATCATATTCTGCCATAATCTGCATACATTGTGACTTTTGACTCGTGATTTTCCAAGGATTGCGAAGCGAAGAAGGTGACAGGTCGACCCACGCTTGGCCCGTGTGCGCAGTTTGATTGACATCATGCAGGCCCGTGATGACAGCCTTCCCTGCTTTCTTCACCACCACCGAAAAGTATCTGTCCTGCAATGTTGTCTTTTAAAAACTAGGGCCAACCAAAATGTGGGACACAAGACAAGGGATGAAAATGCTGCAGAAAGCAGGACACCTGGTCACCCTACCCTTTGTAAATAGATAGAAGGGATATTTCACTCAGTTGCAGCTAAAAATGGAAACAAATGCATAGTAAATGTTTGTTTTAGCCTCAAATCTGTCCGTGTTCGTCAGAGACTAACAAAAAAAGTTTAGACTATAATGAGAGAAATGACAACTGGCAGATGACAACATGTTCTGCTCAGAGCATTCAGCCAAAAATGAACCATGTTAACGTGATGTAACGTCATTTCAATGACCTGGTGAGAACAGAACTGAGTGAATAAAAACTCCATTTCCGCTTCTATTTCCCACCAGTGTCACTGCTGCACAGCTGCCTCTGTCTGACACATTTCCATTTGTAATGCAAGGCACTGTCACAGTTTGATGTGCAGTTTGTAGCAGTTCTTGGTCAATTCTTGCTTTGAGCTGTAGCTTTCCATCTTTTATACTGTAGCTGTAACTTTGTTTTCTCAGATTAAATTGAAGAAAACTGTTAGTTCAAACAACATTAGTCCATGTCTCATGATGCCCACATGAGAGCTGTATGTAAATACTTGCCTTTGTTTTCAGCTGTCACACAGACCTAACAGAGCTGCGGCTGTTTCTCTGAAATGAGGCCAACACTTGAGCGGTGAAGCGGTTTTAAAGGCTTATTGTTTAGAGATGACCCAGTCGAGGCATCACTGAGTGCCTTGTGCCGCTCCGGCATTACAGCAACTATCTATCTGTTCCCATACTTGGAATGAAGGTGTATGAAAGAGAATGAAAAATGAGCAGCAGGTCTTTTTTCCATTGTTTAGAGAATCTGATTAGCTGTGGCTCCAGTCTGACTCAACAGACCAATGAAATGCCTGTTAGAGGCTGCAGATAAAGAACACTGGACACAGCAAAGAATCAGAACCAGTGAGATGGTAGAAGGATTTCATTTCCTGCCAAGCACCAAATGTACATGGTGTGTTGTAAAGACAGTATGACCACCGCCTTTAATTGCTCTCATGTGTAATAGCAAGCCCACCCTTGCCTCTCCTGTGGCTGACAACCTCACCTGCTGTTAAGGAGTTTTAGGAAGATGGTAAATTTTCAAAGTATTATTTTCTGGGATAAATAAACACATGAAACAAACATGGTTGTCAGAGAGGTATCAGCATCACTTAATCCCTTTATCGTCTCCACTGGTTTTGAGCTTGAAACTGCCTCTTCCTTCCTGCTTTAAGTTTTGGTTTCACATAAGCCTCCTCCAGTGTGCAGGGACTCCCAGCGGTGTCTCCGCGCTTTTTTCTTTCTTCTTTTGTCAGTTTTAGCTGTTCTTGTAATGCTGCAGACCACACTGTCACATTCTAAGATTCCTTCCCCAACCAAACAGTGCATTTTTATTCCCCGCTACCTCCTCTCTTAAAACTAAGGCGTTGGGCTGTAGCTGGGACTCACATTTACAGTTTGGACATCAGGTGGGAGCTTGGAGTGGACCTGCTGCTAAGGTAGTTCAGCCATCTGGGATGACTCTTGGCCTCGAGAGCTGCAGGGTGATTGGCAGCGTTAATACTGTAAATACTTGGAGGTATTGGTGTGAATTCTAACCCCGTGGGGATGGAGCTAACGGTATCGTCACAGTGAACTGTGAAACAATGAACTGTAGATTCCGTCAGCAATAAGAGATCTCTAACAAGCTCGATTTCCAGATCACACTCGTGGTATTTCAGGCACATCCAATATGGCATTATTATTCCCATCTTTTCCTTGTTTCTTTTATGGGATGGCGAGGATAAGATGCAAGTGAGGAAAAAAGGAAAAGAGGAGAGGATTGAAGAACAGAGGACGGACAATTTAAGAGGAGAAAAACATTGTCACACCTCAAGAGTTGGCTGAACCGACGTCACTGTTCAGATGACTCTTCGGGAGCTGGATGCCACTCTTACAAAATACACACAGTCCAGGCAATGAGCAGGAAACATGTTTGATGGCATCTCTCTCGCACGCATATACACACAATACGTCAGTTGCAGCGATAACAAAGAAAAGTTATTTTATTGGTCAAATCTTCACAATCGTCAGTCATTTTAACCACACAGTGACTCACAGTAAGATCCACATAATAGAAGTAGTTTTGCACTGCTGGTGCTGCTTTGTTTTGTGCAATTGCGCGTTTGATCAGACTTGTGTGTCAGTGCTCTGTTAGCTCAGCTGTAGCAGTGTCTGTCTGATAGCAAACTCATGTGGATAATCTCATATTTACGCACGCATTACTCCTCAGGCAAGCCTTCAAAATAAGCTTTTTGGGTGTCCTTGAATAGCTTTTGTGTCACCAAAAAATTGCAACTGACGAAAAGCGGTGATGTCACTTGTACGTATTCCCAAACAACTGAGTACTCAAAGATGCTGGACCCAAGTGCACAACTCAGAGACAGTCCTGTAAGTTCAGAAAAGTCTTCAATCAGAGCAGTTCAGTACGCATAGTGGCAGTCAGTAAGGCAGTAAAACAGACACTCACAGGAGTGGGAGACACACGAGGGCAAGAAGTGAGGATCTAAGGTGCTGGATGAGACATGACAATAACATTACAAGCTCACTGTCCTCACATTTATCCTCAAACCAAACAAAAACCTCTACGACGCCTCAGGTATCGCACAATAACGTTCATGAACGCAGATGTTAGACTTATAAGCAAGGCCTTGGCATTAAAAGTAGAAATTGTTATCCAATCACTCTTGCACCCTGACCACAGCTGGTTTCGTCAAAGGGAGACATTTCTCTGAAACCGTGAAGGTTATTTCCGATAATACATCTGCATTAAACCAAATCTGACACTGAGATCAAACATCCTGTGAGAACGCTGGCACGCAATGCAGAGAAGGCGTTTGACAGGGTACGGTGGCCTTTTCACCTCTTCACCCGCACAACCAATTTGGCTTTTGCTTCGACTTTATCAACTGGATTAAGATTATATATCACACTTTCAGCAAATGTTATTACTAACGAACAAATATCTAAACCATTCAACCCAAACACAGGTAATAGACAAGGATGCCCATTATCAATGCTACTTTTTGCACCTACCATGAGACCACTTACCTGTGTTATTCAACAGAATGACAGCATTTCACGTCTTAAAAGTGACTCTCGCTATCACAAAATCAGACTATATGCTGAGGACACATTCTCATATCTAACAACTCCCTCAAGCTTCCTTCCCACCAATTCACAAGCTTATTAACAGTTTTCGGCAATGTTTTGGCTACTGCATTAACTGGTCCAAATCCTAAAACATCTCTAAACATTCATCTTAATTTCATTAACTCTAGCCAAGAAAACCATATAAATCAACTGAAAAGACAAAACTATCAACTAACCACTGGTTCAATCTGTTAAGTGACTATTCAAACCAAGAAAAGTTTCCATCAACCCTAAAAGACAATCTGGCCCCTTTCCATAACACCTGCTCTCCTTTCTTGCAGTTTATTCAGAGCTAATGCCTTTCTGATTTTTTCTTCCCAAAATAACGTACAATGTGCACGCTCAAGATTGCCCATCATGACTGATTACACCGCCCACCCCCCCCAACCTTTGTCTCATCTTGGTGTTTCAAGCCAAACGTGAGGAAAATAAAGAGGAACTGTGAGACGTGTATTCACTCACAATCTGCAGGGGAGTGGGATTTCTGTTCAACAATGTTGGCTTTCTTTGTGTAGCTTGTCTCCTTTTGAACAAGGCGGTTTCTATTTTCAACACTCGTGCGTCCACAGTTTTCTCTTTCACTCGCGTTATCTGCTGTTATCTTGTGCTGTTTGTCTATCTGAACTTGTTACGCCTGGCACCCTAATGCCTCCTTAAAAGTCAACAGGAATGTCAGGTCAGACATGGAAAATTGGTATTTTTGAAACAATTTTTACTTTAATGATTTCAATGATTTCGATTAACGACCAAACTTGCTCACCAAATGCACAGTACATTCAAATACTTGATGCAGTAACACAGACAGAGAGGGTCTGAAACGTAACGTGAGCGTTCAATATGCGATGGTTGATTCACTCTTAATGAGTACAAACAGCAGAATGGAGACAGATAAATTTCTTTAGTAGCAATTTACTGGTCACCATACTTCCTTGTTGAGGAAACATGAGGAAAACCACAGAGGCAGATTGAGGAGATGATCGTAACTGTTTCAGAAATGCTGATGTAAATATTTGAAAACTAATATTTGTACACATATGAAGTCAACTGTATAAACAACATAAATAGTTGATGCAAATGATTGTATTGCATCTTGAAATGAGACTGTTTGTTCTGTCTGTTTGTGGGGATGAGTAAAACGTTTTTTAACATCCTTCAATTTTTTTTTTCTTTTTCCCAGGAATTACAAAACATCAAATGTAACAGATCGACTATGGAGAGGTGTTATTTAGGAGCAGATATTCTGATGAAAACACATACATCAACACTTTGGGTGTGACATGGTGGAAAGACTGTGTGCGAGGAATTATTGTGACCCTTCATTTCGTTGCTTCCCCATCTGCGTTGCCACATCCTCCAGTCTCCAAAAAGTGTGTACATGTGGGTCAGAGTTTGTGTACCGGCGTGCAGTCTCACGTAAAGTTTGTTTTAAAAAATCCTGTGTTTGAAAGTTTCAAGACCCATTTTATGTGTGCTCAACAATCATAAATAAGACTCGAGGATTACATATTCAGCTGCAGCCCATTCAAACATAAAAACACAAAACATGTAACCGATCATCTGTTAGAGGCCTGAGAAAATACGGTCAACTCATAATTAAAGAGAAATTTCAAAAATAGCTGCCATTAAAAAGTCGATCTCTCTGCTGCATTGATTGTTTGAGGTCATGATCACTTGAGCTACACACACACACACTGTAACAACAGTCTTCTTGGGATGTGATGCTCATTCGGCTTTAATCATGTTCATCTCTTCTAAGTGAGATCGATATCATTGGGAAAGAGAATCGATGTTGATGTTCCCTCGGGGAGAGAGATTGATGTGGGACTAGGAGACACTGAAAGGCAGTTAAATAGAACACTTCCCCCAAGGAGATCGTTCACATCTGAATTAGCTGATAATACAACCACAGCCGACATGTCTGTGGTTGTGTGTGAGAGAAAGAGAGGCAGAGAGAGAGAGAGAGAGAGAGAGAGAGAGAAATAAAGTGTTTTGTCATGTCCCTCACCTGATCAGTGTCTGTCTTAAGTCCTTGGGATTTTTCATAACAAGTGAACTTTTATGGCTAAAATAAATGAGCATGATGTCCTCTGGACTGCAACACAGGAGAGCGACTTTATCGACAAACCTGATGAGGCCACATGACCCTACGAAACTGATCCAGATTTTCTGAAAGTTGGCACTGTTTGTCAGGCAACCCATGAAATGTATTTAGCCCTAAAAGATTTCTCCATGTGTTTGTTCATGTGAAATAGTCAGGATTATTAATAAGAATTAATAAGAACAGGACGACTACTCAAACTCAAACTGAAATGAACTGCTCACGTGCTTACAGTGCTTTTTGCCGGTGGCTCTTTTACATTTCGACCTCTCAGCAGTGTTTCCGTTGTTTGAGGAATTTCTTTGAATACCTCGTATGCTTCCGGTAGAAGCTTTTGTCCCAACGTTGTGAAACATTGAGATCCTCCTCTCGCTTTTATTTTTACCAATTATAGCCAAAGACACAGACACAGATCACAGATCATGGTTTCGATTGTCCATGTAGATACCTTTGTCAATGAACCCGAGAACATGCAATTATCTCAGTAATAATCGAGCTGATCTAATTAAGTTAAGTTCTCAGGTGGGTTCGGAGAATCGACCTGCTCGGATTTGATGCAATTAGTGGATTTTTGATATGTCATCTGATCTGGGATCTTGGGATTTTCCCAAATGTAGTGACTGTTATGCCATGTCAAAAGACCCATTCTCCTTTTAATTCTCCTACACAACAGATCATCAAAAGCATTTCGCTGCCTCTGGCAAAAAAACAAAAGTGTAGCTTCCTACACATTTCTGAAGTGGCCCACTAAGGATATACTGTACTGTACTCAGGAATATGAGTCATATGCTTACACAACATCTAATCCTGAAAAATATGAAATGTATAAATGTGATGAAGAGCGTCCGCCCGATAGTCTTTGTGAGTGCTCCATTGTCGCTCATTACATAGGCCTAATAGACCTTGTTTTAGTCACCAGGCAAATAAACACATTGGGCTGAAAGGGTGGGA